>JAWZYV010014356.1:0-185900 GCA_038373885.1 Cheiracanthium punctorium
CATTTTACATTGTTCCTTTTCTGTTAAATTGTAGGAACCATTTTAACATACAGCAACAAGTATTCAAAGGGAGGGTCCAAGGGGTCCGGACCCCCTCTGAAATTTTGATTTTTATTAACAAAATGATAATGAAGTATCTTTGTGAGAGCTTTTTGCCTTTTCAACTGTTTGGACCCCTTCCGCTGTTTTTTTTTCTGGATGCGTCCCTGCATACCAATATATTTATTCAAATTTCATAATTTTAAGTTTGTTCATTTTTTCCAATCCTGAAAAACTGCATATTTTAATCATGTAGTCATTCTACAAACAAAAGAAAATAACATTTATCCTTTTGATAAAACATCAAATGGGAAAGAAAATGGTTTAAAAACAAAGAATTCCCTTTCAAAACAAAACATGATTGTTCTTTTTTCTCATCGGTGTATTCTGCTGCAGAGAGAAAACTTAACAGGTATGCAAGGCTTTTAAAAGAATCTTTTAAATAATATAACTGTGATAGTTTTACCTCAATGTACTGGAATAGATCATCAGCGGGAGTTTAAGCCTTGGATCTCGAAACCTGCAAAATAAATCATTTTATTAAAAAGATAAAATTACGGTAGCGTTGAAGGATAAACAGTAACACACACACACACACACACACACACACACACACAAAAAAAGGGACTACACAACTAATTTCTAAAATTTTATCCCTGTAAACCTTAATGTAAAAATTGCGGAAGTAGCTAGATGTATTACTGAACTAAAAAAAAAGTACCTCAAAAGAGAAAATAACACACCCCTTTAAAAAGGTTAATGTAATACACTGCCACTTTATACTTTTTTTTAAATGCATCATTTTATGTGTGTCAGATTGTGTAAACATTGTCAGATAATTTCCACAAATTTTGTTATTACAAATATTGTTATAATGAAATTGATAAAAATGAGAATCTGTGAATGTTACTTTGATATGCTAATTTATTAACTTGAAATTCTATTATACTTAAGTTACGAAATATAACAGTTGCATACACAAGAAAGGGGACGGATTCCAAACCTCTGATGTTCAGAAATTAACAGAAAGACTATATACGGTGAAACCTCTTCGAGTGGCCACCCCTCTTAACAGCCTATTTTTCATGGCATGGATTGTTTGGCGCATAGACCTAATGTTAAAATAACTTCTATCAGTAGCCACCCGACCCCTACTAAACGGTCACCGAGTTGGATTGGTGATTGTGAAGAGTGCCTTTTGGTTAACAAGTGGCGAAGGTAAGCGTATTTTAAATCCTTTTAATCAAATCTAAAATATTCATTTCACGTTGATTTAAATTAACTAAACAGTATGTTTGTGTATATAAACGTTTTTACAAATGAATTTTTGAGGTGCTAATTCCGTCCCTGACAATGAATTTCCCAATGTTTGTAATGGCGAACAAGCTAACTTTCAACACAAGCGACTTTAAGAGAAAATTGATGAAATTATAGAAAATTTGAAGCGGTTACAAACAAATCGGTTAGAGATCTGCTTTTTAAAGTAAAAAACAAACTTGAAAAAATAGTTGTTTCAGAGAAAAGTAAAAACTTAAAACAGACACAAATTGTATCCTTTTTTCAAAAAATGTAAGAAAGCATTAAATAAAGTACTTTTTTCTCTCTTTTTTCTTTAGTTTTAAATTTCATTTTAAACAAGGAGCATGTGTCATACTTGTTTCAAATATTCTTGGTACAGTGGGGTGGCTGCTCAGAGAGGTTTCACTATATATAACTCCCCTATTGCAACAAAAGAAGTCTGTGCAAACTACTCAATCCGCTCTTATATTAAACGAGGAATGTTTGTGTGTGTATGTCCGAACGATCTCGAAAACTGCTCTAAGGATTCTTTTTAAATTTCGTACTTGGGGGTTTTTTGGGCCCCTGAAACGATTGAGCTAGGTCAATTGAATGAAAAATCTCTTAAAACGCTCAAAATTTAAAATTTAAAATTTTTGGACGGTAGCGCCATCTATTGAGCGCTTGAAAAACACACTTGATGCAATCTTCCTAAAAGAGACGCCCGAATAAGTTTGGGGCGGATTAAAAAATACACGCCATCGATATATAATAGTAAAAATTAATTTCGCAAAGAAATAAAATAAATGGAACTTGATATTCAGTACACAGACAAATAAATATTTTAGTAACTAGATATATTACACCATTCAGCTACATAAATTTGTTTAGAATTAAAAAGTTAGTTTTATTTCAAAATATCTTCCTGGCAACCAGCGAAAGAAAAAGCGAAAAGAGTCTTCGTTGCCATCCCCGCAAGCACCTTGATGTAATATACGTAAATAATTTAATTATTCTTAATTCATAGCAGTGCCGGATTAAGACAGCGCGGGGCCCGTAGCAAATGTCAAGGGGCCCCCTGCTCAGTGACGCACATATATATATAATAATATATATATTATATATATATATATATATATATATAATATATATATATATATATATATATATTCAGGGGGAGGAGTTCACCCTCACATTAAAGTAATAAAGCTAAATTAAATGAGAAAATAAATAGTGCTAATTATATTACAATTTATGTTTAGTGCTAATTAATGGTATTACTAATGCTAATTAGATGTAAACAAAACTAAAAGGTCACGCGTGTTATATTTGCGAGAGGTTTATCCCAGCCCTTCCTCCACCTTAGGTGAGCTAATCTGTAGGTTTTGTGCGATAATAAAATAAAACACAACTTTTACGAATTTTCTTGATTCAAAATGAAAAAATTTGAGTTAAAATAGTGTGCGGATAAAATACCGCAAGACATAGACAGTGAGTAAATAGATAGTGAGACTAGCGATGTTTAAAGTTATTTATTCGTACAACTCAGGTTTTTTTTAATGAATGTTAATGTTCATGGATATATATTTGGAATTTCTAACACTTCCCACCTTTCCCATATGCAAACATATAACTAGACAAGTTTACACACATAAAATAATAATTGTTTCTGTAAAATTTTTAGAACCTTCGAAATCAATATGTATTTTAAACTGTGCCTTTAAACACTATTTTTCCCCTATAAAAATACATGCTTGTAAAATTATTTCATTATATATCTGGACGGTCTTTACTAATTATAGGTTACATATTTTTAACTTCTCTTAATTTATTTAATGGGTTAATTCATAAGAAATCGAACTGAGGATAGATAGATCTAGCACAATACCTTCACCATTCAAAATATACTGCATACACGGAAGGCATTTAAACTGTACATGCTTGTACAGGGGGACTGTTACTTCCACATACCGCTTGGGACACTTCTAAAGGTCATTTCGTTAGTGTTCTACAAGCATATGTACATTACTTTTCAACTTATCCTCGTTAAAATGATATAAAATATTTTGCTCAAAAAAATCTTTATAAGAGGAATACAATAATCTATATAATAAATAATAAAAAATTCGGATAAAACATTCATTATCGTATTACGTTCAAATGTTTTTGCAAGACATAATAATCTTAAATGTGACAAGTAATTTGTGAGTTTCTTTGTGGGTCAAGAGTATCCGAAAATTCTTTTTGTTTTCAGTTTGCCTGAGGTTATGGCTTCTCGGATACCCCGACCGTGCGAAGATCCTCTCGGTTCTAATTATTTTATTTGAACGAACGTACTGGCATGCGCGCTCTTGACCTGTGGTTTCGACCGGCCAAAAATGAATTCTTTCATATTTAACGTGGTTAATTTCCGAGATTAATAAGATAATTTATCGTAATAGTGGATTCCCCAACTATAAAAAAATGACTTACATTCTATATATTATTATTGTTTCAAAAAATAATTCGCCTTTGTTTAAATACTGTAAAATGTAAAATAAATAATTAAGTAAAAACAAAGCAAGCCAACTGCCAAAAGCCTTCTAAGATTGTTTACATCCTAGTACACCTTCGAATTTCGCCAAAGCCACCCGCCTTTACTGCAAAATAAAAGAACTTTGGGGCTGCCCAATATCCGTTTAAAATACCATCCCCATATTTACTGCAAAACAAAATAACTTTATGTCCAATATTTAAATAAAAATTATTGTTTCGTGGGGGATTATTATTGATTATGGGGCGCGTTTTTCCTACAATCTTAATCCTATGGATCTCAGCTCTCGGGAAAATGCAGAAGATCAACTCGCGTTCCAGAGAACATCTTCAGAAATAGACAAAAATATTTCCGTTCTATTGAGTCATTTTGAAAAGTTTGATTACAACTTCATTAAAAAATTCTTTCGACTTGTTACTGAAAAGTCCCTGAAGTGATCGGGACAGATAGACTACAGACTAATGAATAATCCGGCCCACTGACGGATTAATACAATTTTGTGGGTGGAGGCTTGGATGGAAGATTCACACATATATATATATATAAATTTTATGGAAGTAAGTTGGGATTGTTTACATTAATTTCATTTTTCTCGGGAGGGGCGGTCACCTCCTCCGACCCCATCCCTTTAATCCGCCCTTGATCAGACCCTGAGTCTGTTTTTTTGTTTCGGCACTTAGTTTTCTTTCTATATTTTGTTTATTTCTGGATTCAGTCTTCAAATAAAGACAAAAAAGTAACATTATTGGTAAGGAATCCATTTTCTAAAGGCCATAGGTGGGTGGTGCAAGGATCTGGATACCCCTCCTCCGTTTGTCCGAGTTTCGCTTTTAGTGAACGAAAAGATAATGATACAGCCTTTCTTTCTGTCCTTCTTTTATTTCCCCCCTTTTGGATGCTCCCTGAAAATTTTTTCTGAGAACCGTGTTTTTGTTCCACAGTATTGTTGGATATACTCTTGTGTGTGTCCTTATTGCTGACTAGAATACTCATTCAGTTTCGTCTAGGTAATGAGTTGACTAAATAATGCAGGCATGCAACAGCCACATTAAATATATTAATGACCACATTAAATATATTAATGTCATTTTATAGCTCACCCCCTTTTGAAAATGTGACATAAAAATGAGACACGAAAATGCGTTGTTGCGACCACCGATTTCTATAAGCTCCGTAAGGTTGCATTTATTTGATAAAATGATTGCTTAAAAATTTCATCCGTTTATTTAAATACTATTAGTTCACAACAGCTTTAATCTATTGTTACAATATTTCGTAAGCTGTAGAATATACATCACAAGTATATTTTACATATATTTAAATACTATTAGTTCGCAACAGCTTTAATCTATTGTTACAATATTTACTGAGCTGTAGAATGAGCATCACATGTATTTTTCTATAAATAGGTTACAATCCTAAAAATTTCAACATGGGGTTACCAGGTGAAATACACGATAGATGAGAGATAAAATGACATAGACCATTAATATCGTTTTAATATGGCAATCATGAAACTAAAAAATTAGGGGGGTTTAGGGGGGTCTCCCATTGATGAGGCTCGAACAGCCGAGTTATACATATATTCTTTCAATGAGTTGTCTACAACTGATTTACAGTTCCACTATATAGATCTTCAGAAATTGTCTTATCCAATAAATAAATAAATAAATAAATAAAAATGAAAAGAAAAAAAGATTTACAAGATTTATCTGTTGCCTTAAAAAATCAAGAAAGAAAAATCATGCTCATAGATTATAAAACACTTTCCAATACAAAATATTTTTGCGCCAAATCTGCTATGTATTTTAGTTAAAACTGGCGAGATTTCGTAGATAAAAAAATGTTGTATTATCACTGTAAATGCAATTTTATGAGACCCTGTAAAAGACCATTAATTTTTTTTAGCGTTTAACTGAAGAATATAAAAATTTTATACTCATTGTCTTGTGCTAGAAATGTATTAGTGTCTCTCAAATGCCACAGACTGCAATGGGAATTCTTTTGAGTGCTCCTGTAGAACTATTAATAATACGGACGTTATTCTCAATGGAGAGCATCATTTTGAGAGCCTTAGTAATATATATGCCAACTTTGTTTTCTTTCAAAAATCGAATATCTCTAAAATAGGTTTTCAAGAATGACTGCTGATTCAGTCATTCCTGTATCAACAGATACAGGGGGAGACCCCCCCCGAACCCCCCCTTTTAGTTATGTTTTTTAGACTGTGCTATACATTGGATTTTTTTCTCCTGTAAAAGAACTATAAATGCTACATACACCATTTTCAATATGGTACGTGGTACTGTACATAGAAAAAACATAAATTTCGCACAAATCGATGTATATCCACAGCAGTTAGAACACTGGATGGGTGGACATCAGAATAGACAAATAATCGAAATCATAAGGACGTTAACCCGTTTTGGGTTCTAATACATTAACAAATTTTCGTCGGTCGGGGACCCCCTCATACTCCAAGGCAGATAGCCCTTAACAAAACACAATACAATAAAATCAGTTAATTAAAGTGCGAGTAACGAATTTTCAAAATTTCCAAAGAAATCGACATAGCTTAATATAATTACATTAGACATTTTTCGAGGTACTACATTATTATCCAGGCGATCCGCCAAGACGAGCAACTTTTTCGCCAAGATAAATGCCGGACACATGAAATTATTGATGGTTCGGAATACGATTGCCAACAGTTTGCCAGGAAATTTGAGGGAAAAATAGTTTGGCGTTAATGACCGCCGGGATAATACGTAAATACCTTTTTCGATTTATCGTAAAATAATAAAAATATCGCCAAGTTTGGTTCATTTTTCAAAGCATTTTTTTCATACCCTGTTTGGCAATTTATCGCAAAAGTCGCCAACATTGCCGGCTTTTGGCTCAAATTTTGAAGGAGGCACACGATCGTCGTCGGATTATTAGCTAATCATATTGTAGGATAGTATTATATGCTTAAAATAGATATGCCTGTCTCTAAACTGCCTTTGACCGTATTGTATAGAAATTATTTTGAGTGCTCCCGTATAGAAAAACTTTTAACTATACAGACACTATTTTCGATGCAAAGCTTCATTTTGTAATCCTTCATAACATCCAATTTTGTTTCATTTCAAAGAGCAGAATATCTCTAAAACTAGAAGTCAAAGCCTTTTGTGAAGGCAATTACAACGGGCGAGAGAAAAAACATTTTAAGGAAATTTGTCTTTCATTCAATATATTTAATTTTCATCCACCTAAAATAAATAAGTTCATATTCAATTTTTTTACAGACCCAAATTGAATTTAATGCTCATCTGGAAACGCGCGGAATCTTTTCGCAGTCGAAAGCTTTCGTTTTGCATACATAAACATTCGAATATCCAATAGACGATTTATTTGTGGGGGGAAAAATAATAATAAACTGTGTAATCGGGAGAAATTATTTTAAACGTGTTGGAATCCCTCCAATTGTATGACGTCATTTTCACTTAAAATAGGTTATTTTGTCACGCAAATGATTCAATTTTTTGACTCTCGGAAACGAAATGGTGCTGAAAATAGCGAAAAATCGCTTAAAAATGAAGGAACGGGTGGATTTTTAGATTTTAAAATTGACAGATTGTTTTCTATATTTTTTTACAAACTTGTGAAAAATTTCAAGCGGATCGTACAAACGATGAAGAAGTTGTTAGGCTTTTTGTCCTTGACTTTGCAATCTTTTTGCAGTCATAGAGGAAAAAGTTTTATCTTGAAGTCGGGGTTCAGCGCAACTACAAGGGGTGATCAAATGAAAAGGTACCAAACGTCGCAACAACCTAACCGTTATCATATTTGTCCATGCAGCTATAAGAGCACGTATCGAGACATCTAGGAACGCGATTGGAGCCTTTTGTGTGGATAGGAACAGGCGGGGGCCCGCAGGAGAGAGCAGAAACTCTTGTAAAAAGCACCCTACTACGTCCAATTGACGCGGCAGTGCGTGTGAGGACAGGATGGTGTTCACATTGCAAAATTCGACGATTTAGGGACAGCGAGGCGTTATCCGATTTCTGACAGCGGAAGGTGTTAAACCGGCCATTATCATCGCAGGATGATGATCGTATACTGGGAAGGCTGTGTGTCCCACAAATCAATGAGAAAATGGAATGTCCGTTTTCGCCAAGGAACTGGTCACGTTCAAGTGGGAGACGTTGGACCATCCGCCCTACAGTCCGGACATGTCACCCTGCGATTTCCATATGTTGGTTCCACTGATGAAACCACCTGAAAGGGAAGCGCTTCAACTCGGACGACGTACTCAAGGACGCTGTGACGGACTGGGTCTCGTCACGGCCACAGGAATTCTGGGAACAAGGAATCCTGCGGCTTGTTCGTCAGTGGGATCGTTGTGCTCAGGCCTATGGTGTATATTTTGAATAAAGTCTACATTTGTACCCACCGTGTCGTTTCGTACCTTTTCATATTATCACCCCTTGTAGTTAGCAGGATGATGCGCTTTAAAGAATAACTTCCCATAGAGCGCAATGTATTGGGACTATTTTGAGTGCTCCTGTAGAAAAAAATCAATAAATGCTACATAGATCCTTTACAATAGGGTACATGGTACTGCAGATAAGAATAACATATATAAATTTCGTAGAAATCAATGCCTATACACTCGAGTCAAGGACGGACAGACAGAGAAACCGAAATCTTAAACACTTTTCTACCTTGTTGGAAAGTGTCAAAAAAACTAGATCTTGAGAGGGAAAGACGAAAACTTTCAAGGTAAAGGCGCGGGGCCCCCAAAAGCGCGGGGCCCGTAGCATTTTCTAAATCTGCTATATTGTTAATCCGGCACTGATTCATAGTTATTAATACAAAACTATTCGTAAATCTTATGTGAAAAATTGCCTGCATTTATTACAATTATCCTTTTGTAACTAACGTAAAGCTAAATGTATTTTCGCGTATATACTAAAACAATAAATATTTTTCATGTATTTTATTGATCCATATGATGCGAATTTCAAAAGTGCATAAAAGTTTCAGCTTAGCCGAATAATTTAAATGAAAATGACACCCTTTTCAGTCATTCACAGTAAGAAAAAAGATCCTGTGACGTAACATGAAAATTCCATTTTTTTTTTAAATAACCGCACTAGGTTGAATTCTATTTTAACTGCCTTATTCCGCCAAGTTGACGATAAATATTTAAATGTAGTTACCCTGACGATTTTTTTTTTTTAATGGGTCAACCGTTTATAATGAAACGATGTTCGAAACTCCGATGAAAAAATGATACGATCGATTCCTAAATTGGGCTCGCAGTCGATATTCAAATTAATTTTGCAGATGATCAGCCATCAGTTTAGTTTTCATTCACTGCAGTTGATGATTTCAACTCATTTATTTTATCATCGTATGGACAACCTTTTAAAAGTTGCGGGCAGAACTTTACGATAGTGGCCTCCTGGGCCTGACTTCAGGATGTTAGCGAAATCGCGGGCCGTATAATTCGGATTTATATGGAAGTTTGAATGTTTTATATAGGTTTTATACAGGGTTTTGACTTGTTCTGAGGGCTGGTCCAAAAGCCATGGCGGGCCCCATCCGGCCGCAGGCTGGGAGTTGTCCACATATGGAAGCAGTAAATTGGGAGGCTGAAATCTGGTTACTAAGATTTTTTCTAATAAATTTTCAATTCTTATTTAGAAGTGGATTAGACTGTGTTGTTTTGTGTTGTGTACTATCATTAAACTAAAGGATAAAGCCCTTTGTGGAGACAATTACAGCGGGCGATAGAATGTCTACACTCAGAATATTTAATATTTACCCACTTAAAATCAAATAACTTCATATTCAATTTTTATTATACATCGAAATTCGAACTGTATAATCTGCAAAAACTTTTCGTATTCGAAACATTTCGTTTGGTATCAACATCCTCTCCTATATCCATGCTTAATGCATAGAAAAACGTTTTATTTTTGAAAAAAAGTTAAACTGAGTAGTAATTTAGAAAAGCTATCTTAAGCGAATTGGAATCGTAATTTTCCCTCCAAAGCCTGATAGCCGTGAATTCAATGTAACGTCAATGTCACTTGCAATAGATAATTCTGACACTCAAATGATTAGCTTTTTTTATTCTCTTAAATGAAATAGAGCTAAAAATACAAAAAAAAAACCGCTTAAAAATCAGGGAACGGGTGGATTATCAGATTTTTTCTTTCTTTTTTTTTACATAATTATGATAATTTTCAGGCTGATCGCACCAACGAACCGTGTGTAAATTTTAAGTTATTAGACAATACATTTTTAATCTGTTTGGATGGTAAAAGTTTTATTTTGAGTGGTTGAACTGGAACTGTGACAGAGTCAGGGATCAGCGTAACTATATAGGAGCGATGTATTTTTGATTTATTCGAGGTTAGAAGTCCATTTTCTTCAGTCCATCCGTTTGTTCTATTATTGTGAACGTTTAAGTAGTTGTTAGGGTTATTATAAAAGAATATATTTGATCTATTCTGTTTTTGATTTCATGATTTCGAAGTGTCCTTTTGTACTAATAATTTAAATTACGTTACACTTTTTATTTTCTTAAGGGTGAGTTTATAAAATAAAATTAGGTTTAAAGCATATTTATGCAAGATTATACTTTTATGGCATCTATATTTATGTATCTATAAGATTGAATTTACGTTTGTAGAATTTGTTTAGGCATGATGTATTTTCTTTGAATTAGAAAAAAATAAGTATTTTATGTTTGAATTGAAGCACTATAGAGAAATTTACAATTTCAATCGTAAAGAATTATCATCATAGATGTATTATAAAGACGTAAATGCATGAAAGTGTAGCTCAAAAACGAGCTGTGGAAACATATGATCACCGACAGCAGCACTTAGCCCAAATGTGTGAACGTGCAGTTAAAACACAAGCAGATGAAATTTGAAAGCATACTTTACAATGGCTTTGTTCACAGTATATGACGAGTAAAACTATTAACGATTTTGGTGTGTACTGCTACGTTGCGAACAGTGTATAACAGACTTGATGAATTCTTTTTATAAACTCATTCATCTGACAGTTCAACCAACTCAAATTCTTGATGCTGAATTTGAACGTCCTCAATATGGACAGATATATTTCTGAAGTAATGAAGACGGTGTTAGTGAATGCATCGCCCAAGATCTTCGCTGATTACTCGTTGATCTGCTACAGAAGGAAAGGAGGCACCTTACGTTAAACTACTTTTTGCTCAACTCTGATGGCACCGACCATCGAATATTTAGCATCCCTCTTCAAAACAAAGTATATACCATTGTAACATTGAATGCCGACCAAAGCTTACCTGATAATGTATGGGTGATCCGACAGCGATGAAAATCTTTGGCAACCATGAAGATTATTGATACGTGCCAAGGCATTTACGTATTCATTATTTTACACTTAAGGAGCCTTTAGATTCTGAGCATGGCTCGGTAACCTGGTACTAAATACATTAATTACGAATTATTTTTATACTTATATGCCTTTTTACCCCCCCTCCCAAAAAAAAAATATAGGACCTTTATCTGTAGAGTTTTAATGATTCCAAATAATTCAGATTCTATCTATATAAAATATATTATTAATTACACTCACATTTCATATAAGGCATTCAAAATAATAATTAAAATAATCTTTAAATTGCAATCCATAGAAGCTTGGAAATTATTGACAAAATTGCCCTAAAATAATGATACTTTTTTTTTTCTCTAGACAGAAAAAGCTAATAATAATGTTTATACAATGAAAAGCAAAGCATGTAATTTTGAGCACACCAAACTTTTAAAAGTGATAAATACTCATAAATTACTGTTTTCGTTTCTTAGGATTTATATTTTCATTCGTTTCAATTTTGAAAACTTCAATTACTATTATAAAGGCATTAATTATTATTTCCCTATAAGCAGATAATGTACATAATCTCATATCTGAATGTGCACATACAGTGGCGCACCCAGTATTTTAGTTTAGGGGGGGCTGGGCTACATACAAATACTGAACTCGGTCATAGTGACCTCGGTTAGTTACAACTCTCTTATAACGTCAAAATATTCGGTATTACTTGACTGTCCCATAGAACACAAGCAATGTAACTCATTATAGAGTCATAAATAATTATCTGATATTTTGAGCGACGATGTAACCCTGTGTAACAGTGTTTCAACTAACTGTAAGGATTTATTTAAAAACTTTTTTAAATAAATGTCTTTTTTGGTTAGAAATAATTTGAGGAAAATTAAAAAAAAAAGAAAGAAAGAACTAAAAAAATTAATTAATTAGTGGCAATTTTCACTTTTTTAACACTTTTCCCTTCTAACTTTCTGCCTTTAGGGGGGGCTTCAGCCCCCATAGCCCCCCCCCGTGGGTGCGCCTATGTGCACATATAAAGCTTGCCAAACTTTCTGTAAAACAGACACTTTTTATTGCATGTTTTCCCTATTTATTGCACAAGAACATTTTTATTTCATACTTCATTTATTAAATAGTAATGATAACCTAGTAATTGTACACTATTGTCTCTCCCAGAGGCATAGCCAAGGGGGAGGGGGAGGGGGGTCACAATCCCCCCCCCCCCATGAGGAATTTTTTGCGTTACAAAATGTGTATTCTTCACTACCTTATCACACACACACGTATATATATATATGAGTTGCGCTAGTCGTACACCCCCACACACACGTTGTAGTACTTGTCTAGGTAAGTTTCCTCAAAAAGTGATATTAAAGCAACTGCTTTTGGTATTACATAATTTACACGTATAAAATATTTTTTACAATTAATCTAAATACTGTAGTTTGTCAAATATCAATGAAGGCAGAGGGGTTGAAATTAAAGTGAATGATTGCAAATTAAATTAGAATTTTTAAAAATATCAATGAAGACTGAGAAGAGGGAAGGAGATAAGTCACACACTTGCACACAATTTCAAGCAAAACAATCAGACTCACACTTTGTAGGAAACATTAGTCACAGAAAGCTAGTCATAACTGAGTCTGTATTTACAGAAATAAAACAGGTGAAGCTTGGATTCAATTTTCTCACTATGATAATTTTTTGTTTCAAGTATGTTTGTTCAGGAAATTCTCTCTCATTTTTTTGGATCTTCCATTGCACAGTAGCAGTAGCAGATCAGAAGATCTAGGTAGTTTCACCCCCCCCCCCCCAATAAAGGTAGTTTTAAAAATATTTTGCTAGGGCCATATAAATTTATTAAAAGCAGACTCCTCTTCTAGAAGTTATCTTATTTGAAACTGCTTAACAAACAAACAAAAAGAAATAAATAAGTCAAAGACACGAAATATTATATTTATATATAAAAATATCCTAGCACTACAGTTAACTACATTAAAATATTCAAACATAGAAAAACTTTAAAAAATAAATAAATAAATGTAATTGAGATATTGGATGAATATTTATAAGTATTTAAATTTTTTTTACTAAAATTTATTTGAAAGTATATAGCAAATGTCAGGGATATGTTTCTAATAAATTAAGTCATTTAACTTGTTGAATTGCTAAATTCTACACAAAAGGTGTGAAAGCTGGCATATTATATAGATATTCCTATTTTTCAATTTTAACAGGTTTAATTTATTTACATTTTTGGTATTTAAAATATTACACAAACTATTTTGAGTATATCACGAATACACAAATTAAGTCTTTTTTTTATTATTAACTGTAAAATAAAATCTCAAAAGCATGCGCATTACCCCAGAGATGGAGGGGGCATATTTTTCATTTGACTTTTATTACGAAACAGTTTACTTTTGATTTTAAGGAAACTTCGCTAGTCTAAAACTAGAATATAAGGCGTACCCTACAAACACTTTAATCACAATACGTTTATGCACAAGAACAAAAACAGGGTATGTTAGGAAACGTATAAATATACTCGAACTACATGGAATATTTCAATTAAAAAGAATATATGAGATTTCATAAAGGATATTTAAAAAGCAACTTACCAGATTAAGGCATTTTCATCTGCGCTTGTTTACATTCGTGATAAATGTCTTGATAATTACAAATGGCCATACACTTTCTTGTAGGAAAATAATTAACACTATTTCACATTGCAATGAAAACCCAAATGAGAACAGTCATAAACTCTAAATCAAAACCGATAACAAGTAAATAATAAATAAATAAATGAGCAGTCAGCAAAACAAAGTTGAATAACAAAACACAATAGTCGAGCCAAGCCAACCCACGCTGACGCAAACAACTGCGCGGGAAAATTGCGTTGAAATTGAAAAGCAACCCTGTGTGTCGTACGCCAAAACCCTCGCCTGGCGTGATTTTGGATATATGCCTGTATTATGGTTTTTGTGCATTACACAATGATACCTGGTTTTGCCGCTTCCAGCCGTAATATGTCGCGTTACGTATACCCCCAGCCTTCACTCCCTCGGCACTGCGTAGCGCAACTTTGGCAACTCCATTAGTTAAACCTCCTTGCAAGCAGCGGAGAAGAAAGAAGTAGAAAAGAGGAAAAAAGTTCCTGTTGGTACCGAAGGCGTTCGCTCGGATACTTAAAATTAAAATTTGTGTATTTTATGTCGTCTGTCTGTAAGTGTCAGCCACACTGCAAAAAATGTTCGTAAAATTACAGGATAAGGACTGTAAATTTTACAGCACTTGTACCATTTTTCGTGTTTACGGTAGAACTACGGTAAATCGACAGTATTTGATCCTTAAAAATACGGTATATGTGCCGTTTCTATTGTTAACGGCAGTTATAGTATAGTAAATTTACGGTACATGTACTGGTCCCACTGCTGCCAGTACATGTACCGTAATTTGGGATTGAAATTTTTTGCAGTGCATGTTTAATCAAGAATTAAAGAAATAAAGTAAAGCAAACTGCATATCTGTGTGGCTGCCTTCCTTGTTCTTCGGAACGGGGCGAGACCGTACACAACTGTTTGTTAGTGCTTTTTAGTAAGTTGGTAGAAACAGAAATTTGACATAGCAGTTTAAAGTGTATTTTTTAATTGATTTATTTGGCGTCGAACTCCTCTGAATTCAAAATAAATAAATAACCAGGGGAGAGTCATGTTTTTTTACTCCACGCTCCTTCAAGCTTTTCATATTTATTCTTAGATAGTAGTTAAAATAAAGTTTTGTATAGCATTTTGTAATTTTTTACGTATCTTTTGCCTGTAAAATATTTTTAATTATTATTTTGCGCTGCTTAAAATCTCACTCTGGGCAGTTTAGATATCGCCAAAAAGTATGGAAAAAATGATAGTTTAACATAATAATGAAATATGAATGAAGTTATATTAATAAAAGAATAAATAAAGATTTGTTGATAACTCTCTTTATATCTTAAATATTCAAATATGAGAGAACTATTATTTATAAAAGGAGAGATTTCATAATATACTAGTTTAATATAAAATAAAATAATCAAAATTGAATAAAGATATCTTAATTTAAAAAAAAATGCTTTTGCTCCTTTAATGACAAAATTTACTGAAAATAGAATGAAAATAAAATGCTCAAGAAAAGAGTTCGTTTCGCTAAATTAATTTAGCTGCAAATCTAGCTAATTTAGCTCCATTGGGAGAATGCCAATTTTAAGGATGAATAGGAGCATATTTTAACTCCCTCTGAGCTAATTTAGCTTGAGATTTTTAAACTCATAACTTATACAAGAGGAGAACTATAAATGTTTAGATTTTGTAATTTTCTTATAAATTTTTTCGTGTCAAATAGGATCTAAATTATTTTTGTCTTAGAAATACTTATGGACAACGTACGGTTTAAGAATTAGCTAGAGTATTGTTTGGATGCGTGAAACTAGCAACAAGAAGAATAAGTTCCACTAGTTGAAATCTTTTGTATCACAGCAAAAAATGGGAAACATTTTTAACCAACTCTTCTGAAGAGTAATAAATACAAACTGCTATACTTTTGATGTGAATTTTTTATTTAAATTATCCAGTAATTTTTTTCACTGGATGTTCTTTCAGGCTCAAAGGAAATGGACTAATTATGTTTGGCTGCTTTCGACATTTTTAGTAACTTTGTGGAGCTTAACTTTGTCCATTTATTTCATAGTTCGACTCAATGTAAGTATAACTTGGAGTCTGGTAAGCTTTTAACATGGGAATTAAACATACTGAGAAATTTTGTTCTATTATATCTTTCAAAATACAAAGGGAGAGATAGAAGGGGAGGGGAAGAAACATTTTGATTAAAAGTTTTCCCTCGTGTTTCGTCTCAAAACAGACTTATCTATAGAAAACACCTAAAAACACACGGAATTTTCTATGATATTTCCCAATTTGACACAGAAGCCATGCACTCCCGAGAAACTATAGAGCTGCAAACCGGGAATATCAGGGAATATCAGTAACAGGGAATATCAATATCAGGAAATATCAGTAACAGGGAATATCGCAAAAGCCCAGCTTTAAAAAAAAAAAAAAAAAAAAAAAAAACAAAAAAAAAAAAAAAACTTGTATCCAGTTCTTTTCTTAAGGGGAAAATTTTTCCCCCCTGACATCCGTTGTTTTTACTCTTCTCAGTAGGTTTCTTGACGTATGAGGCGAACATTGAAACTTTTCACCTCAAGTTAAATTTAACTTTCATAATGTCTTTGCTGCTCAGTAGATGGCTGCTCAGAGAGGCTATATATCAGCAAGTCGTCGTCTATTTTAATATCCATTTCTGAAAGTCTGTCCACTATGTCGAAGAATTTTCTCAAATGGTCGTGAATTCCATTAGACGAGTTGGGTATCTTTTATTGAATTAAAGATTTCATTAATGCAGCTTTACGAGCAGGTCCTTTAGACTGATAGCTTTCTGACAGGTTTTTCCAGACATCTGATGAAGTGTCACAATTTTTTATTTCTTTGAGTTCAGATGGCGATATACATAGAAATATATCTGCTTTTGCTTTTTCGTCCATTTGGATCCGCGTAACGAACTCTTCTTGCGATTTTTCGACATTTTCCAAAACTTCAGGTTTAGGCTTTGAACCTGATGCATAAATCCAGGCATCACTCTTTATTAAAAGTGCTTTCATTTGCATTTTCCATGTTTCGTAATTATCTTTGTTCAGCGTTTCAATTCGCCTCGTTCCAGTCGCCATTTTGAGGATGAATGATGCAGCCTTGAAACGAACGTTGAAAATAAGCAAATAAATTAATTAATCCATCTGGTGTCCATAACCTTGTAGAAATGTTAGCAGATTTACGGCACAACCTTGGTAAGCGTGGGACTTCAACATAACATTTTATTAGAACGGAAGAAACAGGCACATCACATAACAAGGTAACATCAAGAAGGAAAAAAGTATAGATTTGTTTGTGTTTGTGGGATTACGGCCGATTAGCTACGTGTGGGCTCTAGGCCGATGGGCCGGGTGCCCTCCGTGGGGGTCTTTCTAAGGGGTCTTAACCCGTATTTACGCTGAGTGAAAAATGTATAGAAGAAGGAAAAAGAATGCGTCCGCGAGCACAGTTACAGTTAAGTAGATAAATGTTTATTGACGGATACGGCATTCAGGAGAATAAGACATTGCACAATAAAAAAATTAACAATTCAATACTCAAAAATTTATTCTTACTTTTATGTCGCATTTTTGGGACACATTTTTCGGACAATTTTTAATAAAGGGGTGTGAGAGATAAAATGACATAGTCATTAATAAATCATAAAATATTTCTTCTATAACAATGGAAAAATACTGTACTAAAACAGATGAAATTTGAGAACAGTTATTTTTAACTCTTGAAAACAAAAAGTAAATAGTGCAATAAGTATAATTAATAAAATAGATAAAAGGGCTTACTTTTTTCCCCTTTTATCAAAACAACTCTACAGCCACTGGTATCACTGGGGATCGAATCAGCTTTTAGCGGTAGAGTCTGTGTGTAGTGTACGTCCAAAACAAAGTTCATTGGAAGAATTGGAAATTGCAAATCTATGCGTTCACTACAAAAAAGTCTTAGCGAGTCTTCATCCTCTCCGTGTTCAAGTTGATCCGCTACCGGGCAAAATGATGCACGTCTTCAAACCGTGCCCGAAGATTTTCCATGTACTCCTCTGGTGATGAAGGCGCATCGGGAGTGCGGCCAAAACTAGATCGGCGGGAAGACATAGATCTCTGCCGAACAGCATCTGAAAAGGTGTGAAGCCGGTAGTCTCATGGACAGCACTCCTATAGGCCAGCAGGAAGAGGGGGAGTTTCTTGTCCCAGTCCTCTTGATTCCTAGATAGCAGTAGTGAGAGGTTGATCAAAATAGTGCGATTAAACCTCTCCACCATGCCGTCGGATTTTGGGTGTAAAGGCGTAGTTTGGGTTTTGTCTATTCCGAGAAATTGACATAGTCCTTTAAAAACTGCAGAAGTAAAGTTCGTTCTATGGTCGGAATGAAGCTGCAGAAGGGTTCCATAATTGGAAATCCTTTCTTGCACTAATACCTCTGCTACGGTCGTAGATTCTTGATCGGGAATAGGATACGCTTAAGGCCATTTAGAGAAATTATCTATGACAACCAGGATGTAATTTTTGCCATCTGCAGTTCGCGGAAGCGGCCCCAGGATGTCGAGGGCTATTCTCTCAAAAGGCGCTCTTACGTTGTAACGGTGTAGTTTTCCACGTCTTCGTTTCTTCGGGCCTTTACGAGCGGCACAGGCGTCACAAGCTTGACACCACTTTTCGACATGTCTCGAGGCCTGGGGCAGGTCAAGCGCTCGCGAACTTTCTGCAGAGTCTTCATTATGCCAAAATGGCCCCCAGCTAAGCCATTATGAAGCTTTTCACGAAGAATCGGAATCCTCGAACGAGGGAGTACTAACTGCCATCGGAGCATCTTGCCGTCGTCCGACTCCCATTTACGATACAGGATTCCATTTCTCAGGCGAAGCGAATCCCATAAAGCCCACTCCAGGGATCTTCAGATGGTGCCGATGATGTAACTTGGCGGACAGTGGGAAGTTTTAGATGATAATTTTTCTCTGCCCTGGAGCAATAGCGACAACTTTCTATGCAGGGCCTTCTCGACAAAGCATCTGTGTTTGCATGAGATGCTCCTCTCCGATGACGTATTTCTATGTCATATTCTTGTAATCTCTGTATCCATCCGGCTATTTGACCCTCCGGATTCTTGAAATCTAGAAGCCAGGTAAAAGAGGCATGGTCCGTTTGGAGCAGGAACTTTCGGCCGTACGCAGGGGCGAGGGTCCAGGGGGTCCGGACCCCCTCCGAAATTTCAGTTTTTGTAAACAAAATAACAATGATGAAGTTTTGTTGTCTCAAATTCTGCCTTTTTCACCGTTTGAACCCCCTCCGAAATTTTTGGACCCACCTCGAAAGTTTTTTTCTGGGTACGTCCTTGCCGTACAGGTAATGATGGAAATGCTCCACGGCCTTCAGGATAGCAAGAAATGCCTTTCTCGTAACACAATAGTTACGTTCTGCCTTCGAAAGGCACTTGCTCCAGTAAGCAATGACGTGTTCTTGGCCATCTATCTCCTGGGACAAAACGGCACCGACACTCTCCTTACTTGCATCTGTGTCCAAGATAAATGTCTTGTCAGCATGAGGATACGACAGGATCGGCGAAGATATTAGGGCCGTCTTGAGTTCATTGAGCGCATCCTCACATTCTGCAGTCCATAGAAATTTTTGTCCAGTCTCGGTCAATTTGTGAAGTGGTCTTGCAATTTGAGAGAAACCCTTCACGAATTTTCGATAGTAAGTACACAGACCGAGAAAATTTCTTAAGTCATAGATATTCTCAGGACGACTCCAGTTCTTGACTGCAGACGTCTTATATGGATCGGTCCGGACTCCGTGGGCGGATATTATGTGCCCGAGATATCGTGCTTCCCGACGAAACAAGTTACACTTATATGGATTCAGTTTCAAGTTCGCCTTCGATAATTTCTGAAGCACCTTTCGGATGTTCTCGAGATGCTCCTCAAATTTCTTTCCAACGATAATGATGTTGTCCAAGTACACGAGACATGCTTCGTAGGAAAGTCCTCTCAACACTGTCTCAATCATACGCTCGAATGAAGCCGGTGCGTTGCAGAGTCGAAAAGGCATAACTTTGAACTGCCACAATCCTTTTCTCGTGGTGAACGCAGTCTTTTCACGGTCATCGGGATGAATTTCTACTTGCCAGTAGCCACTCTTGAGATCCAGAGGGGAGAAGCATTCATTTCCCGATAAAGTGTCAAAGGTGTCGTTTATCCTGGAAAGAGGGTAGCTGTATTTCTTGGTAATGTCATTCAGACGTCTATAGTCAACGCAGAACCGGGTGGAACCATCCTTCTTCGGACCAAAACAATTGGCGAAGCCCAGGGACTAGTCGATGGCTCGATGACGTCATCACGCTGCATCTCCTCTAAAAGTTAGATCACCTCTTCTTGCTTAGCAATCGGCAGCCGCCTTGGATGTTGCTTGATGGGAGAATGACTGCCTGTATCTATTCTGTGTTCTGCTAGCCTTGTACGACCAAAGTCACCGGAAGTACGAGAGAAGAGGTCTTCAAATTGCGCTATTACTTTCTCCGCAGCGCTTCTCTGTTCTGCCGTTAACTCCACGCCTTGTAATAATTCCTTTGTGAGACACTCGGATGGTTTATCTGTCGTTTGGTTGATGTTCTTATTAATGCCGGTAACAGGAGTGCATGTTGTCAACCCTTCATTTTTCTTTATTACTTTCGACTTGTCAGTCACGTTAGCTACTCTAACAGGAAATTTTGTTCACAAGTGTTGCTCCTACAACTACTCCTCTTATAGAATCACTATTGTTTGGGTGTTCAAGTACTCCGAACCGGAATTTATTGATTTCTTTTACTGTTCCAGAAATTATTGAATCAGTTTTAGGGGGAAGAGTGATATCAGTCTGGGCTATTATTTGCTGAACAGGTAAAATGGCTCCATTTTTAATTTCGAATGCAGCTATTTCTTCTGAGTCTGAACGAAGCTCATTATTTTTAAAGTACGAGTTAAATTTGTGTGATTTTAAAAAGTCCAGTCCAAGAATGAAAGAGTCATTAATATTGGTGGCATATACCACATGGTCGTATCTGGCATTTCCAAACGTGACTTCTACTCGCGCCTTTCCGCCCGCTTCATTGTCACCTATCACAGTCTGGAGGGTCAATGTTGGCGGAGTTCAGATAGTCTTGAAATTTAATTTATTGCCCACATCTGTCCTTATGATGGTTACGTTTGCTCCAGTATCAATCACCATGTGGCATGGAGAAACATTTACGTATCTGAGTACAATAGTCCATTACTGTCACTATTCACTGATGAAATCTGTAAGTCTTTTAAATGAAGCTTTTGAATATCCCGCAGCCTCCGTTGCGCTATGTCGTCTCTCTTCCGTCTTCCTTCCTGGCTTCTCTGTATACTCGTGTCTGCGATCTTCACGACGACAGTTCTTTTGTACGCCCCAGTATTTTCGTAAATGTCCCTCGCCACCGTATATCCAACATTTAGCTTGCCTTGGCTCTGACTGTACTTGTCGTTCCACCAGATTTTGGAGGGTCTGTAATTTATTCACTAATTTCTCCATCCGTAGGGTACTAGAACAACACATCTCTAACAGTATGCCGCTCTTTTCTTACGGCCAGTGGAGCTGCTTCCAACTTCATAGCGTATACGTGGGCGGACCTGAGATCTTTATTATTCGCCAATATCAATGCTTTCTGAATAAGAAGAGTCCAAGAGGCCTTCAATAAAATGTTGCACTGCAACTTATTCTTGAACGTAATCAGGATAACTGCAATAGGCTAGATGACACAGCCTATCTATGCCGGAAGCCAGCTCTTGAAGGGTCTCACCAGGTCTTTGCATCCTTGATTTTAGTTGTATTCTATTGTACTCCTTCTGACACTTCTTACCGAATTTCAACTCCAAGGCACTGGGAAAGGCATTAAAATTTCCTATCTGCGTCGCTCCGATGGTTTGCATTACGTTAATTGCGTCTGTGCTAAGGGAAGCGGCCAGTTGGTTCGCCTTCTCGGAATTGTCCCAGCCATTCGCTTTAGCGACAGTTGAAAATTGGGTCTTGTATGCTTCCCAGGGAGCCTTTCTGTCATAAGGCGTTAGTTTCACTGCTGGGCAGCGTGACGACAACCCTATGTCTTCAGGTAATTTTCCCAGTTTTACTAGAGAGTCCAGTTTTTCTTCAATTTTATTCTCAAAAATATTCTCAAAAATTTTATTCTTCACGCAATTCTTTCACGTTTCTCACTTGACATCTTCTAGTATCGACATTCTCTTCTCCATATTTTCTTATTTTCTTGATTTGTCTGTATTTTTTCCTCCAGTCCGGATTTCATTTCTTCCAGCCCGGCTTCTATTTTCTGCTCCAGTGCGGATTTCATCGCGTTGTGTGTGGCTCTTAACTCCTCCAATCCGGTTCTCACTTCATTGTTTGCGGCCTTTAACTCCTCCAATCCAGTTTTCGTCTCGACTTGTCCGACTTCAGTTTTCTTCTCTAAATCGGCTTTTCCGGATTTCATCTCTTTTATCATATCAGATTTCATCTCCTCTATCAGTTTTTTATACTGATAGAGGAGGTAACTGGTAGACCTTCTGCGAAGGTCTATCATTTAAGGTCTTTCATTTTTCTTGTCCACACCATGCATTGGAGAATTTAAGTCTATCTTTAAAACCCCTCTCCTGACACCAAATGTTGCAGAATACTCTGCTTGTTTCCTGGGTTCGTCGTTCTAAAGTCCAGTTGGTGTAGAAAGTTCTAGTAAAAAGTCCACTTCTCAGTATGGAACACAAACATTATTGCTTCTAGAACTTCGTCGAACAATCAGCTGTAGAAAATTCACAATCACAATCAAACAGTAATGTGCTTTTAACAGTCCGCTTAGATCTTAAACTCTCACAAATACCTGTATTTCTCATACAAAATAAAAATCTTTCACTTGTAAAAAAAAATATACGAGAGTGATATATACGAGTGACAATATACGAGAGATAACACTAACAGTCTCTCAAGACTCAGCAATCGAGAATTTACACACATAACTTTAAAAACAGCTTCGAAAAGCAAGCCAAAACACTGCTTCTGTATCGTCAATACAAAGCATAACACAGCAAACTCACTCCACAAGAGCTCAATTTACTCTGAACTGGGGCCTCTGGCAGCTTGTATTTATAGTCGATGCAGAAGCTACAAGAAGCTTCCGGAAAAGTCTATTTCTCGGAGATTCCACATAAAGTGGGAATTTTGATTACGTCATAGAAGAGAAATGTTAGGTTATTATGTGATTTTAATGCAACAAAAGCAACTTTGCAAGAAGCCCCTTGGGGAAAATCGTGCCAAATGACCAAAATATCGCCAAGATTGGCAACTTCTGATGAAATATCGCCAAATTTGGCGCCAAAAATAAGTCCCCGAAAGTGAAGTTACCGAAGGCCTAGGGCAAATATTTTTCGAGATTTCTAGAAACTGCATACAATTAAATGGGAAACCGGAACCTCCGTATCTCCGGTTCGAGTTGATCGATTTTGATGCAACAAAATGCCAAATTTAACTATTTGAAGCGTAGAATTCGAATTTTGAACTATTTTAAGCCCCAAAACAGCGGGTTGCCCCGAAAATTCGTAACAATGCAGTAATTTTTTGGTTACAATGTCACTGAAAATATTAGATAATTATTTATGACTCTAAAAAGATACGTTGATAGTAGACTTGTGTTCTACGGGCAATTGGTACAGAATATTTTGTCGTTGTAAGGAAGTTATAACTATAATCGAAGCCGCTATCACAAAATTCAGAATATTGTTTTTCTGTAAAGTATTTGTAGCTCTAGCTCCCCCCCCTTCAAACTAAAATCCTTGTTGCGCCACTGTACACATCATCGCAAAAGCAAAAATACATTTAAACAGTTAAAACTTCAAGAACTGGTGGGACCCACAAGTTACCGCCAGACATTTTCTCTTCTGACTGAGAACAAATCTCTGCAAGGGGAATAATAAAATCATTATTATAACAACTTCAAAAAAATATTCAGTCTTTTTTATAAAAAGTTACTCTATGCACATGCAGAGGACGCGGCGAAGGTCTATCATTCCTGTCCTGTGAGCTTAACGTCCATTTGGATTTAAATTTTAGAAAGACATTGGAGTTGGAGTTGGGTGTTGTTTGGGCAGATTAATGTTTCAATATGTAATTGTTCGCAGTATCATTTACGAATTTCGTTAGATGACAGTTTGTTATTAAATGCGCGCACATCAAAATCCAGGTGAGTGGGTTATTTCTGATTTTTCTGAAGCTGGGTCTGGCTAAAGGGATTAATTTTCCCTGCAGTACTTTCAATAATAAATTTAATGGCAAGCACTTTGTAAATTATTATATTTACATATGATGTGGGTAAAACATTTGATTACATGTATTTAATAAGGTGTGAATAAGGGATAAATGTTTGATTTTTTGTAAACAGTCTGTAGTACAAATTTGTAATTCATTTTATAGTTATTTGCCTTTGGAAATAAATAGGTAAATTTTAACAATTTATGCCACTAAAAGTATTATTGAATTTGACTTAGGCTTGAAGTACACAACAGAATGTAAAAAATAATCACTTCCGTTTAGCAAAAGTTTCACCGAAAAAGTTATTAAAATTTATTGGATGAAAAAAAAAAAAGAAAAAGAAAATCAGAAATAATTCACTCGAACCTCGATCTTGGTTTTCTTTTACACCATACACTTGATTAGAGGAAAAACCTCGATCATCATTCAACTTGTAACCATATGTTTGGTTCTAGAAAAAACATTATATTGGTTCAACCTATAACCATGTAACAGGTTATATGAAAAACGTAGATACTGTTTCACCTGCAGAATGGTGCCTGAGGAAGCACCGATGAAATGGTGAATCTTAGCACCACATTTTTTCGAAATATCTGTTGCAGCTAAATTCGCACTGGAATTTGGGTGAAACTTTGAACTATATTTCTAACAGTGTAGATTTATGTAAGTACGCCTTCTCCTAGCAATCTCTCCTAGCTTTGAAGGTATCCATGTTTTAGTAGAAACTTAAAAAAGAAAAGAAAACTGAAAAGGAGAGAGGCAAAATAAATGGTGCTTTACTCAACTTCACTCAATTTTTTTTTACAAATGTCCGAAAACGAAACCCGCTTTTTCCTTGGTATCCGGGGTAGACCACCCCCCCTCTCCCCACCTTGGCACGCCACTGACCATAGACTGCCACTATTCGCCAATAGATGACCGCATTAGGCTCCCCTTCCGCAATCAGAAACCGTACGACCGCGCTCTGTTCCGATCTGGACGCATCCATGTATATCACGACTTTACTTTCGATCCATTTCCTCTACCACAAACAGCTTTCACAGTTGAACACCGCAGGGCACACTTTCAACTTCCCTTTATATCGCTGATCGGTGCTGCTGCTATAGCTACAGTCATTCTGACGCAATCACACGTGTCCACGTTTCACTTGAGCAACCCTTATATTATTATCATTAACGTAATAAATATCTTTAATATAGTTTTAAAAAAATGCTACATATCCATGTACATCGGGGCGCCAAAAGTTCGTGCAAACTTTAAAAAATTATTAAAAAAGAACAAATGATGATAAAAATGTCCGGTTTGCACGAATGGCATCAGAAAGAGGGTGGAATTTTTTAAGAATAAAAAAAGTTAGTTCAAAAATGACCGATAGGTGGCGCTTATGTTGAATATGTGAAGCAAATTCATGCAAATGAGGTATGCATTAAAATAAAATGAGCAGAAACACAACACCAACACAATTCTATATTTTCAAAGATTCATTTTGCAGTGCGAAATTTCCTCAGTGCGTCTGTTGCTGATTCGTTATCTATGTATCAGGTTGTAACGAAAGTTTTCCGCCAAATCTGCCTGAAAAACTCACTTCTAACTCCTTAGATAACTGTTTTTGAACTTTCGGTACCAAACCTGCACAGTGTCATATGATACAACAATAGTATTTAAAGCTGTACTGTACTCATAATTCGTTGATATTTTGTAGCTGACTTTTTGCAACACAACTGGAAGTAAATGATGGTTCTAATCCTCTAGAGGGATAGTGTCATTTGAGACACCTTGCACTTAATGATAACTATATTTTTTACAGATTTCACACCATAGTGTCATAAAGTAAGTCTCTCTTCTAAATTCCAAAAATCGTTTGACAAAATATGAGCAAATACGCCAACGCGAACTGTGTGCTGACGATGTTTGAGGTGGCGGGAAACTTTCGTTACAACCTAATATATATAAATAAGCTAAGCAAAACCATAGTGTCCCTTTTGCAGCGCACTGCGCGAAAGGAGGACCCTGAAATTCGGCACAGTTAAAGTTCGTATGGAGTTGTTTGTGCGAATGTTAAAATTTTTGTGTAGTATGCTAATGCACCGTAAAAAAATTAGAGAAGTAATTTGGCACGCAGTATTTCGCGCCAAGTCGGGCGATGGTTCCATTGTAGTGTCAATTTTGAAATAACAACCCATAGTTTTAGCAGTACTATAGGGTTATAGGATTACAACAAAATTTGCAAAAAGTGGCATTATTCCCAAGTTTGATGATACGCCAATGACTAAAATGTGCTTTAGCAATGTGCTGGGCGTCGTTTTCTAGACGGCGATAAGAGCGCGAAGTGTTGTAAATTCCATGTTTTAAAGCTGTAGAAAAACCTTGGAAGAGAGAATAATATTTACTATTCGTTCCGGGCAGGTCGCAATCCAAGAGACGCTCCACAGAAACGCACCAATTCGACAATTTCTTCATAACCTCCCGCCAGGCAGTATGCTAAAGCAAATTTTCTCCAAAAATATTATTGAAGAAATGCCTCAGCAATTAAGAGGGAATGGAAATAATATTATTAATGAAGTGTATGGAAATATTTCCGAAAACATACTCCCAGATAACATATTGAAGTCAGTTATAATAGAACCTAAAAATGATGATTGAACTTTTATTAATGTTGGCATAATCGAATATCTGATGAATAGGGAACATATCACCGTGGCTACGATAAAATAATTTGCTATGATGACAGTGAAAGTTCTTCCAAAATCCAGTAGAGTTTTTAAATTCTTTGACTGTGAGTGGTTTTTTTTTTTCCCGGTTAGCCTGTACAAGTGAAAAATTGCCGAATAATTGCGATCTGCGCGAAATTCTTACACATAAACAAACCTAAAGCGACTTCCAGTACATAGTTGCTTGGACCTTCCTTGGAAAGATACCATTTTGCAGAATTGTACCTAATGCCAAGATGGCGTTTCTAAAATCAGTTACAATTAGTTGTTCTGTTTTGGAAAAACGAATAATCGCTAATTCTAAACGCTTGTTGTCTAAGCGATTTTACTATTTGAAAATTGCAAACTTTGTGTAACACACTTTGAGTTATTTATTGAATATAATTTTTTATTTGGCGTAAAATGGGTGTCATTCTACTTCATGTTTGTCAATTTCACACAATTCTACATACTTGGAATTGCTTTGTTGCAAAGGAATGAATGATTTTATGGCAAATCTGGCAACCATTATGTGTATTTTTTCAGTTTTTTATTAATATAAATATTCTAAAATAATTCGATTTTCGAAATTTAAGTCCGCTTATCAGGTTCCTCGGAATTTTCAGAATCCGTGGACAATATTCGAAACTCAAATCTCCACGGTTTAGGAGGAGATAGCCAAACAAGCTCTTGACAGCGGTGACTTACTTTTTTTTTAGAACAGAGCATACCAGCATTGTAACCAATAAGCATACAAATTTCCTTTTAGTATATTGATATTTTTGTATTTATTTAATTCTGTATCTAAATACTATTTTGTATACGTTTCCGCCTTTTCTTGGAGAAAAGACAGTGTTTCAGAAGTAGTCTTTAAACATTTCCCAGAAAAAAAACAGTTGGCGGGATTTGCACCTGGCTAAAAAAAAAAAAAAAAAAAAAAAAATAAATCCCCCCACCCACATAAGTTATTAAATTGCATCGTTATACTAATATGAAACTTAAATAGAAAGGAAGCATTAGTCAATGGAACAGGAATGCGCATCAAGTTTATACATCGTAATGCTATTGATTGCGAAGTTTGAACTGGAACCGCAGGCAACAAAAGAATTTTAATTCCACTTATAAAATATTCTGGTACTATTTTACCATATCATTTAAAAAGCTCAATTTCCAAATAAACCTACATTTGCGATGACAGTAAATAACTCTCAAGGAAAATCATTCAAAAAATAAGCAAATTTATTGAGGCAGCAAGGTTCCATACATGACCAGTGGTACGCCTCAGCAAGTAGAATTGAATCATTCAACTTTTTAAGATTTTATAACTCGAAACATAATGGGCCTTTAGCCGAGGATAGGTCCAGGCTCAATTTTCGGAAGGGGCCACTAAACGTTTTAGGTTAGCTTAAATTGTTCAAAATGCAAAGTGAATGTGTGAAATCCAAGGTCGGTAGAGGGAGATGACCCTATGACCCATTCGCTGGAGCTGCGTTTGCATTTAACAAAATATGACAGAGTTTTTACAAAAACACCGTCTTCACAGAAAAGTATGGTGGTTGTAAAGTGAAATTGTACAAAAGTGGTCACTAAAGACAGATAGTCTCTTAGCCAAGGTGGTCACTTTAGTAGGTTCCAGTGTATATGGAATGGTGAGACATATTCTTTGACAGAAGAACTTTATTCAGACTCAAATTAAAAAAATAATGCTTTGTGGTCGAATTTCGACCACTGGCAGACAACTAGTTCTTATAAAAGAGCTTAATAATCAACGCTTTATCCTGAAACGACAGCATGATTTTGGCATCGATTGAAGAGTCCACGTGCATTTAAGTGTTTTATTGATAACCTGATTTGCATAAATCATCTTGGTGTATGCATAACAGCGCAACCTATCTGTCATTTTTTGAACTATTTTTTTTTCTCAAAAAAATCATAATTTGTTTAATTTTAATCATCATTTGTTCTTTTTTAATGATTTTTAAAGTTTGCACGAACTTTTGAAGCCCCCGAACATAAATACGCTAAGGAAAACCTTTGTTTCCTTTTACAGCACTTGTGTTCCTTTTGCACAGCGCGAACGGATGAGCGCGAAATTCAGCAAAGTTCGAATGGAGGGGGTTGTGTAAATGTTAAAATTTTTGTGTAATATGCTAATGCACCGTAAAAAAATAGAAAAGTAATTTGGCACGCAGTATTTCGCGCCAAGTCTGGCGATGGTTCCAATGTTATGTCAATTTTGAAATAACAACACGAAGTTTCAGCAGTACTATAGGGTTATAGTACTCCAACAAAATTTGCAAAAAGTGAAATTATTCCCCAGTTTGGGGAAACACTAATGACTAAAATGTGCTTTAGCCCTGTGAATGGCGAATTTTTTTAGACGGTCGATAAGTGTGCGAAGGGTTGTGTTTCATGTTTTAAAGCTGGGGAAAAACGAACCGAACAGGGCAGTTTGCAAGCCAAGAAACGCTCCACAGAAATGCGTCAATTCGACAATTTCTTCACAATCTCCCGCCACGCAGTATGTTACAGCAAATTTTCTCCGAGAATATTATTGAAATGATACCTCAGCAATTAATAGGGAATGAAAATAATATTATTAATTAAGTGTGTATTTAAATATTTCTGAAAACATACTCTCAGATAACATATTAAAGTCTGTTATAATAGAGCCTAAAAATGATGATTGAACTTTCATTAATGCTGACTTAACCGAATATTTCATGAATAGAGAGCATATACCATAGATATGATAAAATAATTTGCTATGATGGCAATGAAATCAATAACTATCCAGTAGAGATTTTGAATTCTTTCACTATGAGGGGTTTGGGTTTTTTCCGGTTAGCCGGGAGCAAGTGAAAAATTGCCAAATAACTGTGACCTGCTTCAAATGCTTACAAACGCAAAGCGATTTCCAGTGCATAGTCGTTTATCCCCTTTCATATTTTGGAAGTTTAATTTAATTTCGTATTTTAATTTAATTCCACACGTTTTCCCCAATTCCACATTATGTAATGAATAAGCATACAAATTTCTTTTTAGCATATTGATATTTTTGAATATATTGAATTCTGTATATAAATACTAATTCGTATACGCATTAAAATTTACGGCTTTGTTTTGGGGAACGACAGTGTTTCAGAAGTAGTCTTTAAACGTTTCCCAGAAAAAAAAGTTGGATGGATTTGCGCCTGGCTAACCGAAAAATATCATAGTTTGCCACCACATGAGTTAATATTGAAAGTTAATTGCATTGTTATACTATCAGAAACTTAAATAAAAAGGAAGCATTAGTCGATGGAACAAGAGTGCGAACGAAGTTTATGTATCGTAATGCTAATGATTGCGAAGTTTGAGCTAGAACCGCAGGCAAAAAAATATTCTAATTCCATTTATAAAATATTCTGGCACTATTTTGTCATATCCTTTCAAAAAAACTCAATTTCCAAATATGCCTGAATATGCGATGACAGTAAATAAATATCAAGGACTACCACACGAAAAAAAGTGCAAATTTATTGAGTCATCAAGATTAATACATGTTCCGTGGAACGCCTCAGCAAATACAGTTCAATCATTCGACGGTTTAAGATTTCATAACTCCGAACATAATGGGCCTTTAGCAGAAGACGGCACCAGGCTGAATTTTCAGAGGGGGCCACTAGACTTTTGAGATTAGCCCAAATTGTTTAAAACGCAAACTAAATGTGTGAAATCGTGCGTGAACGTGTGAAATCCAAGATCGATAGAGGGAGGTGACCCCCTACGATCCACTCGCTGGAGCTGCCATTGGCAAAATATGATAGAGTTTTTAGATAAACACCGTTTTCGCAGAAAAGTGTGGTGGCTGTAAAGTGAAATTGTACAAAAGTGGTCACTATAGAGAGATGGTCTCTAAGCCAAGGTGGTCGCTTTAGTAGGTTGCACTGCATATGGAATCTTGAGACATACTCTTTGACAGAAGAACTTTATTCACGCCCAAATTAAAATACTTAATGCTTTATGGTCGAATTTTGACCACTGGCCGATAACTCGTATATATAATTCATTCAATTTCTTTTTTTCCATTTAATTCAAATATTTTCTTTTATTTTAATTATTTTTCAATCTTATCTATGTTAATCAAGGAAAGCAATAATTTCAAAAGCTCAATAAAAGATAAATCCATAGCAGTGCCGCTAGCAAGTACACATTAATCGTTGGCTTCATCGCTCGGTGTTGATTTTGAATTAGTATGCATTTTATACGGTATGCTCGCTAAAGTCCCTTGTCACCCTCTTAATTTCGGAACGGCTGTTGCTATTTTTATAAACGTGGTGTAAAGGTATAGTAAATCTGATATGCGCTACCGAATGAGACCGCTCGCAGCGCCACCTGGTGGAAAACTGCGGAGTTACTTCTTTCGTATCTTGAAAACGGTACGAGATAGGGTAAAAAGGTGAGTTGTAAAGTTTTAGAGCGATATCGATTTAGTACGAAACGATACCTCATTGACATGGATGCGGAAAACAGAACGGTTAAAACGTGCATTTGTACACATTTTCTTGATTTCCTAAACTGTGACGTCACGAAATGTGAACAGAAGGAGAAAATCTGATCTTTCGGGTTAAACAGGACGCCCCAATGTAGCACGGTGGTATCGCTTGCGATTCCTAGTCCAAAGGACTCTGGTTCAAGCCCCGAGAGTTGCATCCTTGTTCTGATCTCAGCATCAAATCAACTCAAATTGCACTTAATGTCGAAATTTTTGCAATATGCAAATACGGAAGAAACGTCACACCTGATCACTTGAGACCACTAGTATAAAAGAGACATCTTGGTGTGTTTCTACTATGTCGAAGGTTATGGCCATGGAGCGATTTTCCAAAGCTGTGTATTGTGAGATGGTTTTATTGTACGGTGAATGTGGAGGCAGGGCACGATCAGAAACAAGGTTGTATCGGGAACGTTCCCCTGTATGCCCGCATCGTTCTTATCAAACCATCCTATCTGTTGTAAAACGTTTAAGGGAGACAGGCTGCGTGACTAGTTGAGCTCTATCTGGCAGACCATCTAAGGTAGGACGGCAAGTTCAACCAGGTGAGGTACTAGAATACGCCCTTGCATGCCCGATATGCGATACAAGACAGATCAGTGAATACTGTAGCCTCTCAAAAAGTCAGGTTTGGAAAATCCTACAAGAATCAGGCGCTTATCCACACCGACCAACGCCCTAGAAAGTTTTACTGGACGAGGATGCCGAGCGACGCTATTTATGGTGCAACTTCGTTATGAATCAGATACAGTTCCAGCCAACATTCACGGCAGATGTAGTGTGGACGGACGAGGCATGCTTTTCACGGAATGGCATGTACAATAGGCAACACACCAGTTGCTGGGCTCTGGAAAATCCTAGATGTTTGACCGATGTTCGACCTCAAGTGCTGTTTGGTATTAATGTTTGGTGTGCAATTTACATTAACAAGTTGATCGGTCCAATATTTTACATGGTACCTTAACAGGCGCACGGTATTTACAACAGCTGCAAAACGTAATGCCCGATTTTGTGGAGAACCGGCCGGTGTTTAATCAAAGAAATGTATGGTTTCAATATAATGGAGCACCTGCTCACAAGACATCTGCAGTGAAGCAGTATCACTTCACGGAATTCGGGAGCCAAATAATTGGGATGGCTGTTTCGAAGATTGGCCTGCACGTTCGCCTGATCTGACTCCACTGGACTTTATCTGTGGGGATACCTAAAACAGCAGGTATATGCGACCCCTCCAGAAACATTGCAGGACCTTAAACGACGCATTACGGAAACTCGTGCCAACGTGTTACCCTCTATGCTCCAACGCGTGCAATGTGAAATTCAAACGAGGATCCAAATGTGCCTTGCAGCTGACGGTGCGAAGTTTGAATATCTTAAATAAAGGTATATTGTTATAAATAATTGTTTCTTCTTTCTTTGATCGTTTTCTCACCTTCGCAGAGTAGGCCATCACGAAAATACAAATACACGTTTAACCGCATTGTTTTCGCATTCATGTCAACAGGACGTAGCCAGAATTTTTCATGGGGGGGGGGTTACGACTACTACAACTCATATATATGTATACGTGTGTGTGATAATGTATTGAGAATATACATTTGTATGGCAAAAATTTCTCATGGGGGTTATGACCCTCTAACCCGCCCCCTTGTCTACGACCCTGCATATCAATGAGGTTTTTTTGGAACTAAATTGATAACGCTCTACAACTTTGTACTTCACTTTTTCCCCTGTCTCGTACCGTTTTCGAGATACGAAATCTAACTCCTCAGTCTTCAACCAGGCGGCGCTGTAAGATGTCTCATTCGGTAGCGCATATCCAATTTACTATACCTAGACACGACGTTTATAAAAATAGCAGCAGCTGTTCCGAAATTAAAAGTGTGACAAGGGACTTTAGTGGGCATAATGTATAAGTATGCAGTGTTTTAAAACTCGTATTAATTAACTTTGAACATAATAAACTATGGCTTTCCTTCCTTGGCTGATCCAACAGGTCTGGCTGGAGGCTGTAAAGTAGCTGGGTAATATGGAACAAACTTTGGAGACTGACATTAATAATAGTAAATCCTCATACAGGGTCGACTGTCAGCCTTCTATAAACCTAAACCTGCGCAAGACGGTTGAAATGAGTCGCGTGAAGATGGTTGGCCAAGATTCAGCCGGGGATTTTTTGCTGCTTGTGGTAAAACACAAAAGTGTAATAGATATGCTACATTCTGCCCAGTTTTAAAAATCTTTAATTTCACTCGTATTTTTTTTTTCATTTTTTTTTTAAATAGGATACAGGAGGTATGCCAATTACCAGAAGGAAAAATCTTTATAACGCATATTTTGTACTTCTTCTGATATATTCAGGAAGCTTCCTGTTCTGTTCAGCCAATGTAAGCAATTTCTCATGTTTTATTCTAATCTTGTGATTTAAAAACTTCATGCTTTTCAGTTATAGCAAATGAAGATTATTTTTGATAACGGATGCGTTTTATTTTTTATATTTTAAGTCGGAAATATATTAGTTTTTAAAATGCCCTGTAAAAATAATGATCATCCAAGTTGGATACGTTCATCGCAGTAGATGCCGTCGGAGCAGGGCCCGACTGGCTACTGTGTCGGAATGTCTGCAGACGTACGGGCCCTTCGACCATCCGAGCCCCATCTTGAACTGTCTGGCACAATTGAGATAAAAAAGAAAAAAAATTGAGTTCAATAGTTTGATTTCACTCACATCAAACGGGATTTCTTCCCATGACGAGAGGAGAAGGGGGAGCTAGGACAGTAGAAGAAAAAAAAAATGTGTCAATGTTTATCACATTGGGGAATTTAAATTGCCACACAACCATGTCAACAACAGAATTATGGTAACTTAAAAAAAGTATTTTAAATGTATTACAGCAGTTGAAAAAAAGAAAGGAATAGGTTCAATACAAACAGGTGATCAGGCCGTTCGCATTGAAAGTGCCCAGCAAAAAAAAAAAAAAAAAAAAAATTAAATTAATTTTTACGTGGTCTAAAATTATAAGAGTGCGAGGTAGGAACCTGATAGTGACTATCAATAACAGGCAAATCATTAAGGACCTTCTACGACGGACCTTGATTGAAGGACCTTTTAAGTAAGGACCTTCTAGGAGGGGCAAGTTTTAACCTACCAATATGCATTTTGCGAACTGAAGTGTCAGGATTATCTAATAATTGAATTGAGTAAATAACAGGAGAATATTTTTGTATCACCTTATAGGTTCCAGGAAGATGTTTATTATATTTATCTTTAGACTTTAAGTAAACAATATCACCAGGGAAAAGAAATCTAAGCTTAGCATTTTTATTTTTCTTTAAATTTTGTTCATATTGAGCAGACTTCAGATTAGATTTTGTGTCAGCATAAATTCGTTTCAGGGTGGACATTACTTGAGACAGATTATGAGCTTTATCTAAATGATGAAACTGTAGCTGTGGGTCATACGTGTCAAAGATCATAGGTAACTCTCTGCCAAATTGTACTACATTGGGAGAAAATTGAGTAGAAGAATGTGTAGAAGCATTGTACATATTTACATGAATGTTTATAGCATGAGCAAACTTATAACCATCTCGAATTAGAGCATTTAGAGTTGATTTAATTGAGGTATTGATTCTCTCACTAACTGAATTAGCCTGTGGGTGTCCATAAGTAGTATGTCCCAATTTAATTCCAAAAACTTTGTTAAATGTTTCAAAAACAGAGCTAGTAAATTGTGTACCTAAGTCAGAAAGTACAATGGCAGGTCTTCCAAAAGTTGAAATGTATGAAAATAAACAGTTAGCAACTGCATGAGTGTTAATTGAGTTTAAGGGATAGAGCTGTAAAAGCGAGTAAAAGGATCAATTATTGTAAGAATATGTTTTCCATTATTTAGAGGTCCAAGAATGTACATGGAGATTACTTCATTAGATTTTTCAGGTATGTAATTATTTTGTAAAGGAATAGGTGGAGTCGCATGAGATTTTAATGTTATGCATTTAGTACATGGATTAATAAAGTTAACTGTATCAGCATACATACCAGACCAAAAATAACGCTGTCGAAGAAATTCATATGTTTTTGCAATTCCAAAATGTGGTAAATGGGCAATGGCCAAAACTTTTTTCTTTAGAGAGTTGGGAACAAAAATAGTAGGATGAATTTCCAAAGATGACGTTTCTTTAGCATAGTACAATAATTTACTATGAGGATGTAGAAAATAACATTTATTGTTGTTGCTGTTATTATTAGATTTCAAATCAATTTGAATTTTTGAAATGGTTTTGTCTTTTTATCGTTCATCAAGAAATGTTCTACAAGAAATTCCTAGAAGTGGGTCCTGTGGCAAAGATTGTGAAACATTTAAATAATTAACTGTTCAAAATTTTCAGGTTTTTCAGAAATTGCATCATCAATGACAGGAAGTACATCATTATTTAAATTTAGAGTACTTGGTTGAGAATTTATGTCATGGTGTGGTGGCTTTTCTTCAAGACGTGAAAAGTAATCAGCCAAAAGATTTTGTTTACCAGGAATGTGTTTGAATTTAAAAGTATATTCACTTAATTCGCATAGCCATTTTGTAGTGAGATCAGCAGGAGAAGTAGTTTTTCGATAGTGTTTTAATGGTTTACTGTCTGACATAACAATAAATTCTCGATTGTATAGAACAGTGATTCCCAACCTTTTTTTAATGGCGACCCCTTTTAGATTTTTCAAAAATGTTCGCGACCCCCTTCTCCCATATGCCATGTTTCACCAATAAAACAAAAAATTTAAAAAATGAATAATGAAAAAATATATATTTAGATTTATCTTGTATTATTGAGGTTTCATTTGACTGACAAGTTTTGCTATTCTTGGCTGAGTATTGCTCAAAGCCAACCACATGTCATCTTGGCCGTCTAATTTATACCTGGCTTTCGTCTTAACCCTTCAATAGGCGAGTTTATGTGCAGAGAGTCGAAAGTAGTTAGGAATTTTCTGGCCTATTTTTGGAATTATCTGTAAATTTTCTTCTACTTCAAATTCCGACGTGAGAATTAAAGAAACAAGTGTTATACCAACTTATAAATTTTTCGGGAGAAAAGTTAATTATTTACAAAATCAAAGTCGGAAAAATAACTGCTTGCGCACACAATTAAATGCAAAAAATATATAATTAAATGCGGTGTTTCTTGTGCTCACTTTTCAAATAATTATGTGGCCTTCTTTTAAAAATACGATAAATACGATCTGAAGGAAAGTTGGCCAAATATAATTTAGTATCTATATATGTATGGAAAAAAAAAAATGCTTGTCAACTTTTACTACATAAAAATCAGAAAATTAACTAATGATATTTTTTTTCCGTAGTTAACAGATCGTAGTTGGTAATATATTTACCACCTGTAAAGGGTTAATCTTCAAGAAGTTGAAAATACAACTTCACCAGGTAAGTGGATGCAAACGGCACTAATATTTGGGACGAAAGCTTGAAAATGCTGGATATGAGCTACGCATAGCACACCAAAATTGAGTTACATTTTTTTTCTTGATATAAATCACGTGCTGAGGAGTCATCCTGTACTTCATCAGGAGTATCGGTGACTTCAAGAGATGAGTAAAATTGATTTCGCACTACTACAGCCTCTTGTTTATTGAGGAAATATTTTTGAATTTCAGATTCAAGGGTTTCAAGGTGGTTATTATTTCCTCCCTTAAATTCAATGCAATTCCTATTTCCGATTCTTCTATCATAGTGCACAGGTTTTCAGACACGTAAACACTCCTAGATTAAACAGTTTTGTAGCTACGATACGAAAACCTGGATACTATCTCTGACTTGAATAAAGATTTTTACTTTCCAAGAAAAAAGGGAGAAAGTGTGCCTCGTGGCAGAGAAACGTGAAAATATTTTGCTATTCATTTCCTACAAATGCGGTCTGCGGCGACCCCCCAAAAATGGCATGGGGACCCCTTTGGGGGTCGCGACTCCCCGGTTGGGAACCACTGGTATAGAAAATGCTTGAATGCTAAAACGGAGTCATGTAGAGCCTTTAATTCAATTTTTAATGGCTGAATAATTTTTTTCAGACTTAGATAATGATTTGCTAAAGTAAGAAATAGGATGTAATTCACCATTAAACTCTTGTAAAATGACACTAGAAATTGCATGATGACTACCATCAGTATTTAAAATGAAAGGTTTAGACCAGTCAGGTAAACAAACAAAAGGTTTAGTGAAGAAAATTTTTTGTAGTCTATTGAATGCTTCTGTGTGAATGTCAAGCCATTGGAAACTTTGTTTAGGACAAGTTAACTGGACAAGAGGATATATTAGTTCAGCATATGAGGGTATTAAATTTCGATAAAATTCGCAAACTCCTAGGAGGCGTTTAAGTGGTCTTTTTGTTTTAGGAATTGGAAAGCCAGTAATTTTGATAATATTGGAGGAAATTGGTGAAATTTTATGATTTGATCGATGAAAGCCCAAGTAATCTATTTCGGTAAGATGGGACATTTATTTGGTGATAAAGTGATGTTATTTTTTATTTGAGTTTTAAGAAAGGAGTCAAGTTTTTGAAGAGTTTCCTAGAGAGAATTTGAACCAATAACAATATCATCTTGATACGCTATAACTCCAGAAACCTCAGACTCGTGTAAGATATTGCCTATTAAAGCTTGAAATGCGCTGGCAGCAGTTTATAAACCGAAAACAAGGCGGGTGATACGAAAAGTACCCCAAAGTGTAGTAAAAGCAATAATATCTCTGTATTCATGAGGGAAGACAATTTGCCAATATGCACTGCATAAATCCAAAACAGTAAAATATTTATAGTTTGATAAATTAGAAACCATTGTAGAAATTTTTGGTAATGGCCCAGACAGCACAGCAAACTTGCATCAAACTTGCAGCAAGCTTGATTTATCAAGTCATTAAGCTTGAAAATTCCAAGCGTGTAAGCTTGATGCAAGCTTGAATCAAGTGTTCTTCTAGTTTACACTTGCCCAGCTTGCATTGAGCTTGACATTTCAAGCTTAAAAGATTTTCCTAAAAAAAAATTTCCTAAATACACGGGACGCCGGTCGGCGAACTCGCCCCACATATTTTACTTTACCACGCATTTTCCCCTCTACGCTGAAATTTCAATTTAATTTAATCTGTTTCTATCGAGTGTCCGTGGCTAGAATAGAACCCGGGACCTTTCGGTTCATAGCCGAGCGCGTTATCCATTCAGCTACCAAGCTTCGATGGAGCTATGACTAAAGTTTGAAGTGAATTATCAAGCGGTTTTCTGGCCAGATTGATAAGTGGGCGATATGTTATTTGTTTTTTTATTTTTCCATGGGATGCATCAAAATTAAAATAATGTTATGTGTGATTTAGAGACTCTACTAATAGGGAAATAAACATAATATAAACTTAAGAGCAGCACACGTTTTAAAACTTTCGCAACACTCATGAGAGGGCACTCACTGGCAGTGATAATGGCCAAGATTTAGGCCATTATCACTGCCAGTTATTATTGTTATAATTAATAATAATAACTGGCAGTGATAATGGCCTAAATCTTGGCGCGCTGAAAAAAAAAACTGTTCATACCGTCTGAATAGTGTTTTTCTGAAAAAGAAAAAAAAAAAACCTCTATACGTAAATATATGGTGGCATTATAAAACAGTCGTTGCTCGTGCCTGGTCGATATGGTTGACAGTGCTGGTGAAGGCATTTATTTATAATTAATATCTTGAATTGTTAGTGATACAGGACTGCTACTGGAAAGAATGAACTTAAATATATTAGACATATAGGGAAATATCAAAGGCAGTGTGCCAAGTTAAATGTTGTAAAGTGGAGGTTGCTCATTTTGTTCTTCTTATTTTTCTTATTTTAACTTTTTATGTTCTTTTGTTGTTTGTTCTGCCGCAGGCTTCTGAGTTCTGCCTGCGGCATAGTTTGTATTTTTATGATTTTAAATAAATGTTTCCCAGAGGGATTAATGCTGTAAACCCTTGGGTCGGCCTCTCTGGTGGATTTCTTACACCTTTCTTACACTCATGAGCAATACTTCTGGCCAAAATCGAGACAAACGACTGATTTTGAAATCAAATTCGTAGTATAATTGTATTTTATTTTGAAGAATTTCCATATTTGGAAATATAGAATGGGTTTATTTACTTAACACAAATTTTGTGTTAAGTAATCTGAAATCAAAGAAACAGATAGTTAAACGTTACATCGAAATGCTATATCACAGTTGCTAACATGTATGGAATACAAACACTTTAGTCATTTTTGTAAATATTTCTTATAATAACAAATAATTGAAAAATTTTGCTATTTTTTAACGCAAAAAATTATCTTTACAAATGTGGTTAGTTATTTTCGTACATATTGGTATGCTATATCGATATAGAGCATTTCGAAGAATTAAAAATAAGTTTAAATTAATTTATACAAATGTAAATTTGAATTATTTTCATTGTTCATACTTTATAATTAAAAAATATATTTAACTTCTGAATTTTTTTTATCCTTTGTAATTTTATTTTAAAACTACAAAAGTGTAAGATGTAAGATTTTTGGGCCCTAAAATCTGTAGGCCCTGGGCAGTTGCCCCGTTTGCCTTGCCGGTAATATGGCACTGGTAATAAAATACACATCTTTTACGAACTTTCAGCAAATTTGTGGACGCTATACAATTAATGTCCATTATCTTTCACAGATGGCGCCATCAACGCTCCTTTAAAAAGGAAAAATCAACCGAGTATCAACAGTCAAGCTTAAATCAAGCTGTATTTAAGCTTGACAATTCAACTTGACTCCTGCAAGCTTGTTGCCAGCTTAGAATGAGTTGAACTGTCAAGCTTGCATTAATGCATCAAATTCAAAGAAATGTCTAGCTTGATTTAAGCTTATGTGCTGTCTGGGGGGTAAGCCGATGATTTTAAGATAGCATTTAAAAATCTTAAGTCGAGTGTCAGTCTCAATTTTGGCTTAGAATTAGGATCAAGAGCTTTCTTTTTTACTAAGAGCATAGGAGATGCCAACTCGGTGGGAGTTCTTTCAATGATATTGGTTTCCTGTCATACCTTTAGTTGTCTCAGAGTCTCATGTTGTAAGGATTGAGGGATGCGAAATTGTAAAGTCCTAATTGGAAATTTATTTATAAATGATAACTATGGTTTAATTTTATCTGTGTGTCCCAAGGTTTTTAAGGATTTTGAAAAAGCAGAAAAATGGTTCATCAAAATTTTTTATTTGGGTTTGTTCATTGTCAGTTAAGAGATTCAAATCAAAGTCATTTTCTTTAAGTTCATTCTTTCTTGAATTATTTCATCAGATGCAGTAATGAGATTAACTTGTTGGTCATCAGGCATATTTGTGAGAATATTTAATTGAGCTTCTGCAATAGGACTTATAATTCCAACAGTGATTGATTTATTTAAGTGTATAGTCTCATCAGAATTATTTTTCATATAGATATAAAAATGGGGATTATTAATATCAGAATTAGTAATGGAATGTATTGAGTCATAAATTTCTAGTTTTAATGATTTTATATTAGGTTCAAACAAAAATTCTGTATATGGACAGTTATGCAGATTTAGTTTTACATATTGAAAGTAATCGGGGTGTAAAATGATTTTTTTGTCAAGTTTAATTGTAATAGGCATGTCATTACTTAACTCTTGTGTAATAGTAGGTGATTCAGAATTGGTCATGTTATTTACAGTGTCTGTATGAATTTCCCTGTTAAGATTCTGATTTTTCATTAAGGGAACAACCACATCACAAATCGAAACAGTTCCAGAATGTGGATTTAACTGTGAATTAAATTTCCTAATAAAATCAAATCCAAGAATACCTTGAAACTGAGATGAAATGGTAACATTGGTGATGAAAAAAATGATGCCAAAAGTGTTTATTATTTATTTTGAATGAAATTTCAACACAACTAGAAAAGGCAACCTCAGAGTTACTTGTACTAATTTTGACAGAACGTGAAAGAAATTTATAATTTATTGCTTGTTTTAGATAATTGAAAACATTTTGTTACAAAATACATAAGGATGAGCCACTATCTATGAGCATAGGAATATTACTATCATGTAGTTCAATTGGAATAATTGGAAGTTTAAATGAATTATCAGAGACACTAGAAATAATTTGGCATTCATCCATCACAAAATTGAATTTCAGGCTGAGATTCAGAATTCATACAAATTTTTATAGGCTTCAAGGTTTGAGTGTGCGTTGATCTTTGTGCAGAAAAAGTCATAGTAGAAACTCGAGCATCAGGGGCTAGAGTTCTCATAGGTGGAAGCTTTGACATAGCTGGTTGGGATAAAGTCACTTGAGAATCTCGAGTACCAGCACCAGGAGTTCTCATTAAAGGAGTTCTCATGGTCATTGTTGGGAAAAAGGAAGTAGCATTCGTATTAGGAAATTGTGATATTACATTTTGTTGAGAGGCATTACGAGTAGGCAAATTTTGGGAAATATGATTAGGCTGAGTTATGGGCTGAGTTGGAATAAAAGAATTTTTCATTTTGAAACATTGGTGGACATTATGCCTTTTTTTTGTAGCAGAACTGACAAGTTACAGAATATTTCTTAAAATTGTTTGCCTTTGTTAGTCGAGGAAAATAGTTGTTGGAATTTGTGGAAGTTCTATTATTAAATCTCGATTTATATTGATCGCTTCTGTAGTTGTTACGAAATTGTTATATGGATGATTACGTTGAAATTTAGAGTTATTGTGTTTATTAGAAACATTACCCTTTTTATCATCTTGAAGTTTATTGATTTGCTCTTTTAGTGAGTTTACTTCTTCGGTTAATGGGATTATTTGGGAGGACTGAGCTCGAGGTGGGGAATTAGCAACTCCAATAAATGGGGTTTTCCTTGAAAAGGGAGAATATTAAGAATGGCTGTATTAGACATATTTCTCAAATTGGCGATTTTATTTTTTCCTTTTGAACTCGTTTAAAATTATGCACAGATAAAAATATGATAAAAACATATAAAATTGCTGCTTATCAATTGTAAGTCCACAAATAAACATTCCTAAATCTGCTTAATTTCTTTAACTGATTCAGCAGTATACTGAAAAAATTGTAAACAATTTGAATATATGCAAAAATGTAAGATAAATACCATTCATTGTTTCTAAGAAAATTACTCTTTATGAAATATATACGATATATATTTATAGCGAAAAAATCAATCATAATAATTTCATCATTGTAAATAAAATTCAAATAATGCATAAAACTATAATACTAGATATATTTATATGAACACTCGTAAAAGAAAAAAGGCATTAACACATAATACAATAAAAAAATTAAAAAAAAAAGGTTGGGATCCCCAAAAATAAAAAAGGAGTAAAAAGGAAGAGCTCTTAAGCATATTTAGTACTTTTATCTCTTTGTCACAACACCTAAAAAAAAACATGAGTAGCACGAAAAAAATCATAAAGTATTAGTGCATTATCTCATGTAGGAACGTGCCTGGTATTGCGGCACCAATTATGCATTGTGAAGTTGGCCGATGATCGTAAAGAGACGATGGTAGGTATGTAAATCGTTGTCACATTTGGTATGAACAATCGTGAAGAGCATCGCGTCGCTGTATTAAAAATAAAAAAAATGTGTCGACATCCATATTGCGTATTAAAGACATATGTCAGCGAAATGTAGCACTGTAAAAAGAAAATTTCTGTTAAAGCAACACCACATTGATTTTTCTTGAACGCCAGCAAACTAAATCCGATTTCACGAGAATGCTGGGAAGCATCACAGATAGCGGTACATCAAAGGAGGTTCACAAAAGAAAAGAAAGAGGTGGTCAACTAATTGTTGACCCATATTGTTGTTACGGAAAGGCATCCGTCTTCCTAGCGCTCATCGTTTCATTTTCCTTTTTGAGGAGAGCACGTAGAAAACTGGAACACAAAGCACAAACTTTGCGAACAAAAATCAGTAAGTCGACTATAAATAATTAGCAGGACTCATCTCCATTTTAGTCATATCTTTTTATTTTACACCATCTGAAGATCACAAAATTTCTGGATTATACATTTTGAAACTTTACAATACACCCTCAAATAAAAAAAAAGAAAACTGGGGAAGCATACTTCTAAAAATTATTATGGTGTGCATGGCATTTCGTGCCTACGTTCCGGTGGCGAAGGATCCCCACTTAAAGTGTGGACCTCGCCACTCAAGTACCAACTCCGCAACTGATTAAAAGTGACCGTTACGAACAGCCGTTAAGCATACCCCAATAGAAGAGAGAGTCTCGTTTTTTTCCAGAACAAACGAGACGCCAGCAACCGGAAACAATTTCAGCAATTTCGCAAACAAAAATCTGCAAACAATTTCATCTGCGAGAGCAAGGGAGTAAAACTGTCGAGGACCATCGAGTAGAAGCGGCGTCAACTGTTATTTTATTTTTATTTTTGCAGCTGATAACAGCGAAAGGTGGGAAATGAAGTTACACTCTTGTGGTTTTGCAAAGGGGTCCCATGAAGGGGAAAAGAATACGTTGTGAATTTGACGAATAATTCCAAAGTAATTAAAGTATAAAAAAATATGTCCTATGCGATCAAAGAGCAACAGGACACTGGTCATTTCAAAATAACTTCAAAATTTAATCTGCTGACTTTAAATGACACGGGATGTATGCCACCACATATTTTAACCAATATATGTGATGTCACACATCTTGTCACCCCCCCCTTGTCAAAACTGCCACAATTTTAAGGACTCCCCTCCCCCCCTGCAAGTGCGACAATTGTGAAAGGCCCTCTTCTTGGGCTTAACGCGTAAATACAATTAGGGAATTCTTACTCAAAAGATTTATTTAAAATAACATTCATTCAGCTTATTTATGACTAGCCGCCTCCGGCGACCAGTTGGTCCGCCATCTTAATAAATCTTGTTCGGAGAGAATCCTGTTCCTCACCGGCTTCCTTGTCACTGAAATCTCTCAGATTCCGAATGGAATTTAAAATTAAGATGGTTACAAACAGGAGCGGCCCTACGGTAAGTGTCGCCCACTGCTAATATAAAAAATACCCCGCCCCCTTAATGCTCTACTTAGTTTTTGTGTTCGAAATGACGTCCCTCCGAAGCCGGCGCCCAGATGCGATGCTTACTGTGTCGGGTCTCTCCTGGTTACAAAAATAAGATGATTAAATGATAAAAACCTTTAAAAAGGAAAAATTATTCTCGTCCTATATTAATTCTGAAGAGCTTCTGGATATATTGGCCTTTATCAAAAGACGAAAAGGAAAAAAAAAAGTAAGAAAATCTGAAACACTTTCAGATTTTAAATACGCACTAAAGTGCTAAATATTAAAAGCGTATTATAATCCATGGGTCTTTCCTATTTTCGTTCCTTATTTCATTAAGTTGGAAAGTGTATCATTATTCAGGAGTGTGATTAAACAAAATTAAAATTGATATTTCTAACATCCTTTTTCTGGATATAATACATCAGAAATAGATGGAGAAAAGCAGCGCAGAAAAATGCACAATTCTAACTGAATGAAAATTTCAAAAACTTGGTGTATTCAGCAGACGATAAAATTACGATAAATTGCGCCAAAGGTTAGAATCATCTCCTCAAAATCGCACATCAACCATTTTATTTTTCGCCAAATTAAAAAGTTGCACATTTTAGTCTCGAAAAATTTCCAAATCCTATTTTTCTTTTGAGTATAAAACATTTCATTCCTGCTCTGATTTCACATGCACACGATATATTAATTAAAAAACAACCTTGCAAATAATCTAAACAAAAAAAATCGTTATTCTTTTATTTTTACTTCAAGAGTCTGAAACATTTAATAAACTTTCTAAATATGTCAACCTTGATATGCTTAAATTCTCATTCATTCCACTGCGGGTTTAAAATTGCGTAATGGTGAAACGAAAAAATGAGTATTTTGCGACACGTTTTTTATCGATATCTCCTAAAATAATTCGAATTTCGAAAAAATCGCTTCGGGGTATGTCGGGACCCGTCCTGGAGAACTTGTGTACAAAATTTCGTAGGTCTACGATCACCCGTTTCGGAGCTACGCGAGACAACCCAGACAGCATAGCAAACTTGCATCAAGATTGCAGTAAGCTTGATTTATCAAGTCAATAAACTTAAATTAAGCTTGAAAATTTCAAGCGTGTAAGCTTAATGCAAGCTTGAATCAAGTGTTCTAGTTTACACTTGCCCAGCTTGCATTAAGATTGACATAGCAAGCTTAATTAATTTTTCTAAATACACGGGGCGCCGAACTCGCCCCACATATTTTATTTTTCCACGCATTTTCCACTCTACGCTGAAATTTCAAGTTATCTTAATATGTTACCATCAAACGTCCGGGGCTAGGATCGAACACGGTATCTTTGGGTTGGGAGGCCAGCGTCACAACCACTCGGCCAACCTGAGTTGAACTGATATGACTAAAGTTTGAAGTGGCTGTTAGGGTTATCGCGCCGTTTTCTGGCGAGATCTTTTTTTTTTTCCAATGGGCGGGCACTTGCTCATCAAGCATTCGCCTCTACAAAGGCCCGAGTCACTGTCCATTTTATTATGGGAGCACCCAGTGGGCGGACAGCATTACCCCCTATGAAGGGACCGACAAGTTAACATCCATGCCCAAGCCGGGATTCGAACCCGGACCCACGGTGTGATAGATTGGTTCTCTAGCCACTACACTACCTGGGCGGCTCTGGCGAGATCTAGTGGCCGATATGTTGATCTGTTTCTTTTATTTTTCCATGGGATGCATCAAAATTAAAATAATGTTACGTGTGATTTAGAGACTCTACTAATAGGGAAATAAACATAATATAAACTTAACAGCAGCACACGTTTTAAAACTTTCAATATCGCAACACTCATGTTGTGTCGAATGAGACAAACGACGACTCAAATCGAGACAAACGACTGATTTTGAAATCAATTTCGTAGTATAATTGTATTTTATTTTGAAGAATTTCCATATTTGGAAATACAGTAAAACCTGTCTAAAACGGACCCTACATGAAACGGAAACCTGGCTTAATAGGAAAAAAAAATTTAGTCCCAGTGGCGATTAATGTTTTTCAATGTATGTTAACCAGTATGAAACGGAAACTGCTTAACACGGAGACGAACTCCATATTCGTCTAGTTTTAGGACAAAAATCCTGTCAAGACGGAACGTTCTATCTTTAGCGCAGCCTCACCATGGCGTAGTTTTTATGCCAATAGAAATGGTGGACGGACGAAGTGTGAAGGTCCCGGGTTCGGGTCCCACCGCGTCCGTCGACCTAACCGTTCGGCGTTTTCCGTAGTTTTCTCCGAAACTTAGCGTAAATACGGGTTAGGACCCCTTAAAAATCAATTTCGTAGTATAATTGTATTTTATTTTGAAGAATTTCCATATTTGGAAATATAGAATCTTTTTTTTTTAATTTCTATCGTCAAGTACATTTATGACTGATGATAAATTATTTTGTGGCGGCCATAGCCTGATCATAAGTGGTCGGGGCCCCGGGGCAAGAGGTTATTTTGGGGCCCCCATACTACTATCACAAGCATTTTAACTTATTTTTGTTTGCTGTTGCATTTTCCCGACATAAAAATAAAACATTTTTAAAGAATACTAAAATTGAATTGAAAATTACCTATTTATTTATACTTATTTAGAACAAGACTATGTATTTAAAAGTGATTTTAATATTTTTTTTAGTCCGTTAGTATTATTAGCGCACGGGTGCGCAAATTCCAGGAATGGCAATTACGAGGCATGGGAGCAAAGTCTCTCACTCCAAAAAAATTTCTTGATACACCAAAAAGTTCGAAATTTTCTTTACTTCACCACGAAACAAAAAATGTTAACTAGTGGATATTTTTTGATAAGCATATATATATGGCCATACCATACGTTTTCAAAAACTCCTAATTTCTTGTTTATTGATCTATGAGTCTTAACTAACTAAATTGTGTTAATTATATTAAAATTTATTTTAGGGCTAATAAATTAGTTAATGGAATTACTAATGTTAATTAGATGTAAATAAAACTAAAACTCCCCTCGTGTTACACTTCAGAGGGGCTTATCCCATTCATTCCTTCCCCTTGCGTTTTCTAATGTCCAGGTTTTGTGCGATAATAAAATGAAACACAACTTTTACGAACTTTTCATTATTTAATGTCCAGCGACAGATGGCGCCATCACCGCAAGCTTCCTTTTCAAGCTGTAATCAAGTTGTATTCAAGGTTGACAGTTCAAATTGACTTCACAAGCTTGTTGCAGGCTTAAAATGAATTGAACTGTCAAGCTTGTATTAATACGTCAAATTCAAAGAAATTTCAAGCTTGATTTAAGCTTATGTGCTGTCTGGGACAGACAAACAAACAAACAAACAAACTAACTAACCAACCACCTAACTGACAGTTTACACTTTGTTTTATTTGCATAGATATACGTACAGTCGACTCAGGTTATAGTGAAAGTCTGGGGACCGGCAAATTTCGCTCACCATATCCGAAGTTCACTATAAGCGAAGTGAACAAGGAATACATTATATACATAAGTAAAAAATAGTGTTTTATACCCGCACTGAATATTTATGTAAATGAAGCATAATTAATCGCATTTATGTCTTATTATTCCTAAGTGCTACAATAGTTTGTGAGATTCCATTCAATTGGCCGGAAAGTGCTATATATATAGTTAATCAAGCAATAGCGTGTAGTGGTAATTCTTAACCTGTGCAATTGCAGCGGAAATAGAAAATGGAATCGTTCAAGGACAAGAGAGACATATTCGTTTTTGTCCACCATGAAGTGTACCCTACTTTTTGTTAAGTGCTTAGTAGCCGAAAAATGCTATTGATTGTAACCGACTAGGAATTTAATCCTCTCTTAGAGATGACGCCACCGTGACAGTTCATATCTGCAAAATGTTTCGACAAGATCGCGTAGACAAAATTCTCGTACTGAGCGAAATAGCACCCTAGTCCAAAAAGAAGAAGAAAAAACAGACAATGTATACCTCAGATGGCTAATTCAATATGTTATTTGTGATGTTTGTTTACATTATTATTTTGTTGTTTTTTTTTTCCCTTAAAGGCAGTAAGCATTAAAATCTATTCATATTCCAGCTCAGTCTCCGACTTCAACTCGAAACAGTTGATGTCTCTGTTCTACTTTACAAATCCTTTCTCATCCGGCTCCGTAATCTTACTCAAAAAATATGTATATATATATATCTATATAAAGAATAAATATTTTAGTCTACTTTATAACTAACTTATTTTGGTCAATGACCAACTGAATGAAAATTTCAAAAACTTATTCTCAGGTGTATTCATAATCCAAGTAGCAGACGATAAAATTACGATAAATTGCACCAAGCGTTAGAATCATCTCCTCAAAATCGCACATCAACCATTTTATTTTTCGCCAAATTAAAAAGTTGCACATTTTAGTCTCGAAAATTTCCAAATCCTATTTTAAATTTGAGTATAAAACATTTCATTCCTGCTCTAATTTCACATGCACACGATATTTTAATTAAAAAACAGCCTTACAAATATTCTAAACAGAAAAAAAAAATGATTATTCTTTTATTTTTAATTCAAGAGTCTAAATCATTTAATAAACTTGCCAAATATGGCAACCTAGATATGCTATATTCTATCTTTTTCCCCTTCGGGGTTACAATTGCGAAATGGCGGAGCAAAAATTAGCCTTTTGCAACATATTTTTTATCGATATCTCCTAAAATAAATCGAATTTCGAAAAAATCGCTTCGAGGTATGTCGGGGCCCGTCCTGGAGAATTTCCATACAGAATTTGGTTGGTCTACGATCACCCGTTTCGGAGCTACGCGAGACGCAGACAAACTAACAACTAACCAACCAACTGACACTTTACAGTTTGTTTTATTTATATAGATAAACAAATGCAAATGACTATAACAGAATAACTTACTTCTTGTTTGTAAACCCTGGCTTTCATTAGACAACATCCCCAAAGCAATAGATTTGTTCTTACAAAGGGAGGGCACGAACTCAGAAATTTCTTTCTAGACGAAATTTCGTATAATGATAGTATTCCTTCAGGGTGTTCACCTCGTAAGTAGAAGTCCTAGTAAGTAAGACCCTCAGGGGGAAGACCTTCTACAGGTTTTCACGGGTCTCGCAATCCCGGGGCCCCAGCGATCTTTCGCTTCTCTCTTGTTTACCCTCCTCTCTACTTTCCTTTTTCCTTCCCTTTCTCCCTCAGTGTAGTTTCCTCCTTGGAGGTGAGCCCCCCCCCCCCTTTACGGTCTAACGGGACATAATAGATGGCCGGCTTTGATATGGGATGGAATTGTGGGAGACTGAAAAGTTAAAACTATGTGTTTGGTGTTAATAAGTTGGCGTTAATAAGAAGCTGCGGTCCATCTGTGCCGTCAGCTTCCATTGGCGGTTAAATTGCTCACGTGTTTGCCGTGCGTGGAGACCCGTGTTCCCGGAATTGGGATCCTGCTAAGGTAATAAAGGGTTGTTCCCGTAGGGGAAATCATCTGAACGGAATTAGGGACGGGATTCACTTCAACCCATTACTTTGGCCTCGGCTTCGGGTAAACGGGTGGTACATAGCGTTCCCCTGTGTATCAATCGGCTAGTGGTACTGACTAGCTCAACTGCCAGGCATCAAGCAATCGGTCTTCTGCTGGGCACGTCGTTAAGGGTGGACGCTGCATACAGAGATGTACTCTGCGCGTATAGACCCGGCTAGCACTGGTGCGAGTATATGCATCCCCTTGTTGGGCTCCGTGGTGGGTGGTGCGGCCGGGTCCGAACACCTTTTTTCAACATGGCTTCGAAATTTTCTTCTTCTCCCAATCCACCATCTGACACAAATGTTCCGCTATCAAGGAACAAAGAAAACAAGGATTCGCAGTTTTTTAATACAAATGCTCGATTCTTCATCATTCACTGTATTGAAGGTAACTTTCATGAATATCGCCATTCCTTATACACAAATGTATCACAGCCAATATAGGTGAAGTTGAAAAAGTCAAAAAATTAAGATCTGGAGACCTCCTAGTAGAAGTATCAAACAATAGACAAGCCTCAAAAATAATGAAAATCATCAAACTTTGGACTAAAATATGTCACAGTGTCACCCCATACATCCCTAAACACATCCAGAGGAGTCATCTCAGAATCTGAACTTTTACACTGCTCTGAAGCTGAAATACTTGGAAATCTGAGAGACGAAAGCGTATGCGCTGTCCGTCGAATCTCTATTCGTCGCAATAGCCAACTTATTAACACCAAACACTTAACTTTTCAGTCTCCCACAATTCCATCCCATATCAAAGCCGGATATCTCTTATGTCCTGTTAGACCATACTTATCAAATCCAATCCGTTGCTTCCAGTGTCATAAGTTCGGCCATACTAAAACCTCCGGTCGTGGCCAACCTGCATGAGCCCGTTGCGGTACATCTGGCCACGACAGCGACACCTGCAGTGCACCCGCAAAATGCGTTAATTGTAAACAGGACCACACCTCATATTCAAAATCATGCCCAAAGTGGGTCCTTGAAAAAGAAATCCCGTCAATACGTGCCACACAAAGACTTTCATACCCTGAAGCTCGTAAAATAATAGAAGCTCGCACACCAAAATCTGGCCTATCCTACGCTGCTGCAGTAAAATCTACCAAATCAATAGCTACTCAGGCTGATCCACCAACAAGTACTTCCTTTACCAACACCTCAATCAGTAAACAAACAGCTCGCACACCAAAATCTGGCCTATCCTACGCTGCTGCAGTAAAATCTACCAAATCAATAGCTACTCAGGCTGATCCACCAACAAGTACTTCCTTTACCAACACCTCAATCAGTAAACAAACAGCACATAAACAAAATAAATCTTGCTCTATATCCCAAAAAATTCCTCCAAAGAAAATGATACCGAGCAATAGCTCCACCCAAGTTAGACCACTGCTCAGTAAAACAGCTTCCTACAAACTAAAATACAATAAATCTAGCATGAAAAAAGTATCTCCACAACCACAAATTGATGACTCAATTTTAAGCCTAGACCCATCAGAATCCGATATTAGTGATGAAGAATCAATGGAACAAGAAGAAATTAAACCTCCAGATATCTCCGCAGGGATTACAACTAAGAAGACACACAATGCCTATGACATCACTTAATTATGGCATTGTTGCTCTCTTGGAACTGCCACGGTTTCCTCAATAAAAAAAATGACCTGAAAGCGCTGTTTTTTAATCATAATCCCGCCTGTCTTGCTTTACAGGAAACTTTTCTCAAATCCTACTATCCCCAGATATACCATCCTCCGAAAAGAATATGAGTTGAACGATAGGACCTCAGGCGCTGTCGCCCTATTAATTAACAATGCTTATCCCCACCCATCATTTAACATCAGCACATGTCTACAAGTCATTGCTGCTCGTATACACCTCAAAAAACTCACTACAATATGCAGCATATACCTACCATCAAAGGAAACCATCAACCTAATTTTACTCAATAACCTAATCCTGCAATTTCCACCTCTTTCATCCTTCTTGGTGATTTCAATGGTCAAAGTCCTTGGTGGGGTAGCAATGAAACTAACAATAGAGGCCAACAAATAGAAAAACTCATAACTAATTTTTCCCTCTGCATTATGAAAAATGGGGACAATACTTATTTCCATTACCCTACTAAAGCCTTTCATGCCATACATCTCGCAATCTGTTCTCCATCAATGCTTCCTTCATGCAATTTCTTTGTCTCCAACGATCTATACAATAGTGATCATTTTCCTATTCTCCTCTCACCTATGTATCAGATTCCTAATCAAAATTTTATCACCTCCCGTTATTTCTATGATAAAGCAGAATGGCAAAACTTGACTTCACTTTCTACTATCTCCATAGATCTTATCAGCGGTACTATTGATGAAGCTGTCAATAAAATCACCTCTGTTAGCGGTACTATTGATGAAGCTGTCAATAAAATCACCTCTGTTATCATAAAAGCAGCAGATGCAAGTATTCCAAAATCGAGCAGCAGCCTCCGAAAATGTAAAAAACCGTGGCGGAACGAAAATTGCCCCCTCGCCAAAAAACAGCAAAAGAAGGCATGGAACCTTTTTCGCCGGTATCCCACCACCGAAAATCATATCAGCTATAAAAAAGCAAAAGCCTGTGTTCGCAGAATCAGGCGTCTTTCTCAAAAAGAATCTTGGATCAAGTACGTCTCCAGCATTTCTACCTCCACGACTAGTAAGGAGCTATGGACAAAAACCAAAAGAGCCATGGGAATCCACAATAACCTCGCTGTGTCCTGCCTCTTCATGAATAACCGTACTATTTCAGATATAAAAGAAATAGCCAATACCATTGGACAAACTCTCGTTCTCACATCATGCAGTACTTCTTGCTCAAATAGTTTTCTTCCCTATAAACAACAATCCGAAAGACATACTTTAAATTTTAAAACCTCAACCCACTTCTCATATAACAAATCAATTACCAGCAATGAACTTACCCTCTGCTTAAGACAGACCTCAAATACATCTCCTGGCCCTGATGGCATCGCCTATGTGACGCTTAAACATCTCTCCTATGACTCCTTGCTAACTCTTTTACAGTTATATAATAGAATCTGGCAGGAACATACTTTTCCTTCCTCTTGGAGAAATGCAATAGTTATTCCCTTTCCTAAACGTGGTAAAGATACAACGAATCCCCAAAACTATCGTCCCATAGCCCTTACTAGCAGCCTATGTAAACTCTTGGAGAAAATAATCAATGCTCGCCTGGTTTATGTTTTAGAAACTGAGGGCCATATACACCTTTTCCAGAGTGGTTTCCGAAAAGGCAGATCCACAATTGATAATATTATATCCTTAGAGACCAGATACGTAACGCCTTCTTACGGAAAACCCATCTAGTCTCTATATTTTTCGATATAGAGAAAGCCTATGACCGGACGTGGAGGTATGGCATCCTCCGGGATCTTCATAATTTAGGTTTCCGCGGTAACCTACGAATGTTTGTTAAGAACTTCCTTTCCGTTCGAAATTTCAAGGTACGGTTACATGACACCATATCCAAAAACTTTCTACAAGAAGGCGGCGTACCACAGGAGTCAGTTCTTAGTGTTACCCTGTTTTCCATAAAAATTAATGACATCCTCAACCAAGTCTCTCCAACTGTTCATGGTAGTTTGTATGTTGACGACCTTCAGATCTCCTGTCAGGGAAAGGATTTGCGCTTCATAGAGCGGCAATTGCAGAACACAATAAACCGTGTTTTAAAGTGGTGTAACCTAAATGGCTTTAATATATCCACTGAAAAGACTCTCACTACACACTTTTGCAGGAGAAGTGGGATCCATCCGGATCCTGAACTTTATCTGGGTCAACACAAAATAAAGGTATCAGACGGTACCAAATTTTTGAGCTTAACTTTTGACAAGAAACTAACGTTTGCAAAACATGTTACATACATCCGTAGCAAATGCGAGAAAAATCTTAATATTTTAAAAGTATTATCCAACACTTCTTGGGGGGGGGGGCAGACCAGGACTCCCTTTTAAGGATCTATCGAGCTGTCATTCGCACGAAAATGGACTACGCCTGCTGTGTTTATGGGTCTGCATGCAGATCTGTTTTAAAAAACTTGAAACTGTGCATCACACTGCACTACGTATTTGTTCCGGTGCTTTTAGGACCTCCCCTATACAGAGATTGTACATAACCTGTCATGAGCTATCGCTCACTCACACCCGTCATAGACTTTCTATTAATACCTATTATCGTATGCTTTCTCATGCCTCACACCCTCTGCGGGATTCGTTTTTAGATCAACATCTGGATTGTTTTTATCGGAATCGACCCTCATGTAACCCTCCTTTTGGACTTAGGGTTCGCCGGAGCACCTCTGGAGCTCAGCTTAATGAGGCTGATATCTTGTCTTGTTCATCCTTTTGAGATACCACCTTGGACCGCCTCACACATTTTTTATTTGAAGCCCTTTAAAAGATATAAAAAAGACAACACTGACACACACATTTATCAACAGTTGTTTCATCAACACAAGGACACTTACAAAAATTATGAAGAAGTTTATACTGACGGCTCCAAGTCTGCCAATCATATAGGCTTTGCATACACTGAAAAAAAAAATCTGTGAAACGGACAGAAAAAAACTGTCAGCCTGGACGGCAGTTTATTTCCGATTACAGAAATCTTCCGTATTTTTCCCCATATACGGAAGTAAAATAAACTGACACCCTGTAAAATTTATGGAAGACATCTGTAAAAAAACGGAAATAATCTGACGTCCTTGCTGACAGTTTTTTTCTGTAAATTTGACAGACTTTTTTTGCAGTGTATACTGATCACACTCACACCAGCAGTTATAGTCTTTCTTCTCCAGTTCTGCTCTTTTTTTACGGCTGAACTCCTAGCCATTTATGAATGCCTTTCCTATACCAGCAGGAAGAACTAAAACCATTCCATTCTATACTCAGATTCACAAAGCGTCCTAGAAAACCTTAAATATGGTTCTGTGACCCATAGCTATGTTGTCAAAGTCCTACAGCTGCATGCACAGCTGACAAATCGAGGTTACAAAATTCTCTTCTGCTGGATTCCAAGTCACGTCGGAATTCCTGGCAATGAGGAAGCCGACTCATTGGCTAGAGGTGCAACCCTTCCTTACCCAGGTCAACTTCCCTATAATGACCTAAAATCTGTTGTCTCTTGTGTAATAAAAAATAGCTGGATGACCGTCTGGAACAGTTTTGGCTGGACAGCCAAACTTACAAGCTTCACAGCATACACCCGTCTCTTACACAATGGTCCACTTTACCTTATCGCAAATAGGATGTTATTCTCACTCGTTTGCGGATTGGTCACACCAGACTAACTCATAAACACCTACTGGTAGGTGAACCTCCTCCTGTGTGTCTTCATTGTCACACACAACTCACCATTTGCCATATTTTAACCTCTTGCACCGCTTTTAATAGTTTTCCCAAATACTCTTTAACTGTTCTCATCCGAAACTTGGCGATATTTTGGGTGAAACCCCGCATCGGAATCTGCTTGCATATCTTAGACGTACCAATATTTTTTATTCAGTGAGAAGTGTCCAATTTTGTCTGACTGGTATCTGGATGGGAGAGCCCATCCAGATGCCTTTGTTTCACTTTTCATCTACCTTTAACACTTTTTGAATTTTACTTTTCACCATTTAGTCTTTACATTTTAGCTTTTACTAAGTTTTTGTGACAACTTTTACCTGAATACATTTTATCGTTCTATCTCATTGTCAGGCGCAGTATGTCCTTTTTGGACCGTGTGCCATTAAACACCAACCAACCAACCAACCTAGTAAGTAAGAACCACTATACTCGCTATGTTACAATCTTCTGGACCAATTCATTTAGAAACTGCTTTGCGTGGGACCTTGAAATTTGATGAATATTTACTAAAGTAATCATTTAATAAAATGACATAAATTAAAAATACGAAGATAGCTTCTAATATATTTTATTCCTCATTTTAAATCTTTCCGCCAATGAAATAAAAACTTTGTTAAAAACTCACATTAAAAGTTACTAATAGGTTGGGACGATCGTTTCGACCGAAAAAATCTTCGGTCTTCTTCAGTAATATATAAGTAACTTTTATGTGTGTTTTTAACAAAGTTTTTATCTATTGCATCTTTTAACACTAGTGTTTTGAGCGTTTTTTCTGTCTTTAAGTCAATGCCTGTGCATTGGAGCCATCTGGAGGACGAGGCACTGACAGAAATATTTAAAATGTATGAAGTTCTATATTCACGTTTTTAATTTATGTCATTTTCGTACCTATTCACCGAATTTCAAGATTTTATAAGAAATAGTTTCTAAATGAACTGGTCTAGACGACTGTAACGTAGAAGGTATAGGGTCTTCCTTAGAATGACTTCCTCTTAGCCCCTTAACCCATTAAAGGCCGCTATGAGAATCTGATAGAAAATTTTAAATGTATGTACATTTTTTACATACATTGCATGCCTCTATTATAGAACAGTTGAAATTTTTTTTAAACTCAAAGCATTTAGGAAATATAGCATGTTCCCGTAGCGGGAGCTTTGGCGTGTTATGGGGATAAATGTCTTTCTCCATTTTGGATACAGCAATTCCTTTTTTTACGCTGATGCTGCTCAAAACTGTATATATAAAGTAATTATTTTTGTTGTTGATACTATAATGTACGAAATAACCAGCAGGCGAAGTGCCAAACATTTCTTTATTGTTGAACGGTAGGAAAATCAATCTGGAAATGCTATGACTTATGACTTGGAGGGGAGTCCCAAAAAGGGCCAGTCACCGCGACCATGGGTCTATTGTATTATCCCCAAGCAATATGGAAAAGGACCTACGAAAAGAGCCCAGTCATCAGCATAGAATGACTAGAATCAGCATAGAAGGTCTATGCGAACATCAGCATAGACCTAACAGACATTTTGTGAAGCTCCCAGGGCTCAATGATATGGCGCCCAAGATGTTCAAACCTATAATCAGAGAAGTACTCACACTCACAGAGGATGTGTAAAGCAGTTTCCTCCTTAAGAAGACAACCCCGACAAGTGAGATCATCGACAACCTTCATTATGATAAGATGCCTTTTAAGGCACAGTGCCCAGTTAACAGGCCAATAGCCTTACGGAGACTGGACCTGTCAAGACACAGAAGTTCCTTGCATCTAACACCAGGAAAGCCAAGATTGATCTCTTTGGCCTGCCTCTGGCCATTACACTTATGCCAGCTGGAATACTGAAGCTTGCTAAAGTGGCTAAACACAGTATCCCTGTAACATTTACTCGAGATACCGAGAACCGGCTCAGGTCCAACAAAAAAAGAGCCAGAGCCCAAACCTGGCAAGAGAATCCGACATCTCATTACCAGGAATGCCAGAATGACCAGGAACCCAATACAGAGTAACTGGAAATGCTAACTAGTGGGAGGGCGCCAAAGCTCCCGCTGTGGGAACAAGAAACATAAGCGTTCATAACATTCCTTTATAGGAATCTATTCATGCAGGATTTTAAGAATGTTGCTCTTCAAGATGTTGGTTTTAAATATGCATTCTAATTGAAACATTTAAGTGACCATTTATTTTATTTTTTTTAGTTTTATATACGACAGTCATAAAGACAAAATTTCACTTTTTTAAAAATTAGAAAAAAACATTAAATTAAAATTTATTGTTCCGATAAAAATATATAACGCACCCTATAGTGTAAATGTTTATATAAAATGTGTATTTCGTAAATTGCGTTAAAATATTTTAAGAAATAAATATATAATAGATGTTCCCGTAATGGGAGCTTTGGCGCTTAATGGGTTAAGCGACGTATTATATTCAAGAAAACAGTCATAAAAGTGCCGATTTTTTATTCAAGAAAAATTGTATAAAAGTATGGGCATGTCCTATATATGTATTCATTTTATGGTTTTGGACATTTTTTTTTAGCGTGAAAGAAAAAAAATTGTGACTGAATGTTTGTTTTGCAGTAAGCAGGGAATCATTAAAAATATATGTTTTAAACACTAAAGGAGGACTTTCCTAAACATTTCTTCGTAAAATAAATAAATATTTGTAATGTTTTCTTTCAATGTATGTAAAAAAGTGAACTAAGATTGCACAATGCATACCACAAATACACATATTTGAGTACCGCTACCATGTATTTAGAAATAAACTATCTCCGAATTAAGTTAAAAATAGTGTGGTATTGTCATCTGTTGTGTAAAATGAGATATAAAAAAGTTCGTGCATAAATGAAATTCTGTCACAGAACATTTGAACACTGTTGCCCAGAAATATGACGGGCACGAGAAATAGAGGGAGAAAGCTTAGCCAGTGATTTTGACAGAAGCGAGGCTTAAGCGGTTTGTATAATAATGTCCAATGGCGGGTTGATTCCGAGAGTAAAGCCGTTGAAAATTCAAACTGAGCTTGTATACTAATAAATACGATTGTTCGGCCGAACAGCTCAGTCTGTATTTCTCTCGCTTAAAAGCGTGAGATATACCGATTCTCGCCGACTCTCGTCGACTATACCGAACTCGAACCGTGGACGTCCAAGGTTTGAGTCTCGCACTTGCTTTTTTTTTAATCTTGTTTTCTCTAATTGGTTTAATTATTTTTATAATTAAATAAATCTGTTATTTACAAACGTCAATCATTTTATTTTGTCCATAAAAAAAGCTTATTAAATATTAAATGATATTTTAATTATATTTCAAAAGTAACTAATGGTTATGGTAATAATACTTGGAAATAGTAATTACAAATACTTCTGTCATTATAATTTATTAGCAACTTTAAATTATTCTGTATGAATGGGCATAAAATTTTCTTTTGGATTCTACTAAACTGTTTCTGACCAACCAATGTTCATGTGAATGTTAAAGAGCCGCTGTTTTTCTATAGAGAACAAAGAATGCTCCGATGAAGTGAGGGACCAAGGATAACGAATTTTGATTATTATTCTATTGTATAACAATTTTCGGCAGTTTTACTACTGTTATTGCAATACAACGACTGGGCCAACCTTTCTGGCTTAGTTCTTTCCTGAATTTCACAGAGTTTGTAGCTTCCGACTTTCTTCAAGATTATTCAAAGCCTTATGTGGGAAAAGAAACTTTTCTTCTGATCGAGTCTTAGGGTGGTCAAACAAAATCTGGAATTTATGATGAATGTTTCCAAGATGACAATGAATTGTGCTATTAAAGTTATTTCTCCAAAATGTTCACCCATTATTCAACTTTGTGACATTTATTTTTATAGGCAGGTAAAAAGAACAGTTAACAGTTTACACAAAATTCAGCATATTTAATCGAATAGAATCTGGAAATAAATTTTTCAGAAGTCCGTATTGTCCCAGATATACTCTGCTTAATTCTTGGGTTCGTTGTTCTAAAGTCCAGTGAATGCAGAAAGTTCTGGTAAAAAGTCCACTTGTCAGGATGGAACACAAATTTTATCGTTTCTAGAACTCCGTCAAATAATCTATTATACCAAATTCACAGGTAATACCAGCCTGTAACTTGCTTATAACTGTCCATTTGGTACAGAAGCTTTCACAGATGCTGTATTTCACAAACAACAAAATACTTCCAGAAGCTAAAATTCAGTGGAAATTCACGAGGGAAATTATAAACATTCCCTCAGGACTCAGGACGGAAGAATTCACATGCAGCACTCAAAAATAAGCTTCCAATATCAAGCAAAATATTGCTTCTATAAGCACCGATACAGAGCCTTATGCTCTCGTAGAATGCACGTCTACTTCTCACGGCAGTCGACAGTAAAACTAACTCAAAATCGGCTGTCCTGCTCTTCTTATATAGATTGGCCGAAAGCTCTCGAAATATCTCGAGACTCCAGAAAAGGCCCAATCAAAAGCGAATTTTGATTACGCAATAGAAATACAGTTGGATCACTAGGCTATTGCGTAATATTAAGGCAGAGAAACAATCATTACAGGCCCCATTGGCAAAATCGCTCCAAATATCCGAAATGCCAACGATCTTGGCGACTTTTTGGCGAAATACCGCAAAATTTGGCGCCAAAAATAAGTTCCTAAAACTGAGGTCAGCTTAGGTCTAGCACCAATATTTCTCGAGATTTCTAGAAATCCCTATGGAAACCAATAGGGAAACCCAAAACTCCACATCTCACGTTCTAATTAACCGATTTTGATGCAAAAAAAATGCAAAATTTAATTATTTGACACGTAGAATACGAATTTAGACTAATCGTATTCTAATGGAAGGCAGGACAAATCGAAAATTCATAACATTATTAAATTCAAGCAATTATTCATCACACATTTTCATTGCGAATTTTTGATACAATAATGCGACATTCTTGGTATATTGCTAAACTTTCTAAAGACAGAGAAATAATGTTTGTTTACCAAATGAACTTCTTAAAAAACATTGTTCGTGCAATAATTCCGCTTTTGTTAACTATGCTAGATGTCAAAAATTTATTCTTTTAAATGTTTTTCTGACAATTATCTTTGAGGTTCTTGCTAGCAATCAAATATAAATGTAAAATTGAATTGAATAACACTTCAATTTAAAGATTTTTACATATTATAACCATAGTATTATTATCATAACTATTAGTTATTCTTTATTTTAAAAGTAAAATAGTGTTATTATAGTGATTAAAATATGATTTAATAGTAGCGTAGTTAAGCCTTCTTGTAAACAAAATAAAACTTTGCCGTTTGTGAATAATAGATTTATTTAATTTCAAAAATTGATTAAACGAATTGGAGGAAAAATAAGAAAAGTGAGCGCTAACTGTAAATTGAAAAAGTCCAGAAATTCCAAGGAAAGTTCCATTTTCCATTCAGAAAGGTACTTTTCAGTTAAATAATTGAAAACAACCAGTAAATTTCAGATATACAGCATTTAATTTCAGGATACAAATTTACAGTGCAGAAGGCGTAAACGCATCAATTTAAATTTAGTGATGAAAATTTTTCGGGAGAGGCCTCCCAAACCTCCTTTACCTGGGAGGATTATTTAAATCGAATAACATTTAGCAAAGTATTAATATTACTAGCTGAAGTACCCGTACTCGACGGGTTAGTGAATGCAAATTTCCAAAAAGCAAGAACTTTCGTCAGCATTGTAGGAGTAAACAGAATGAATGTAGTATGTTGCCAAAGTAAAGAAAGCGAAGTTATAATATTTATGTATTGTTAAAATATTACAGGTTAGAGAGTCACTAAGTAATACCATTTGATTCGCTTTAGACGTAATTATGTGATGCGCGAATGAATATTTACACATACTGAAATAATTTTCGCAAAATCTCAAAATTTAATCAACATTTTGAAAAATTGGAAGCCTAGAATTTAAGTTGAGTGACAACCTATCATGTCACCCAAATTCGTTTCATTCCCTGCAGTCTTAGTGATGCTGGTGTCTTAGTGATGCTGTCATTTCGTGATGCTGGAACAATTTTCAGCATTTTAAAACGATTTTCGCAAAATCTCAAAATGTAATCAAAATATTTTTAAAATTCAACGCCTATAAATTAAGATTAGCAACTACCTACCATATCACTAAATTTCGTATCATTCGTATTAGTCGTTATTACGTGAAGTTTGAAGAAATCATCATTGAACGTATTTTGAGAGAATTTTCACAAAATCTCAAAATCTAATAAAAATGTTTAAAAAATTGGACTCCTACAGTTTATGTTGAGCAACCATCTATCGTGTGACCAAATTTCATATCATTCGCTTTAGTCGCTATTACGTAATGCGGGAACAAAGATTCACTCAGTTTTAAACGATTTTCACAAAATCTCGAAATCGGATCGATTTTTTTAAAATTAGATGCTTATAGTTTAAGGTGAGTGACCACCTATCATTTCACCAAATATCATTTTTTCACCTTTGCAGTTATTACGTGGTGTGCGAACACAAATTTACGCTGTTTGAAATGATTTTCGCAAAATTTCAAAATCCAATCAAGATTTTTTAAAAATTGGACGCCTATGTTTTAAGTTGAGTGACCACCTATCATGACACCCAATTTCATATCATTCGATTCAGTCGTTTTTACGTGATGCTTGAACACAAATTTACGCAGTTTGAAAGGATTTTCGCAAAATCTGAAAATCTAATCAAGATTTTTTAAAAATTCGACGCCTATGTTTTAAGTTGAGTGACCACCTATCATGACACCCAATTTCATGTCATTCGCTTCAGTCGTTTTTACGTGATGCTTGAACACAAATTTACGCAGTCTGAAATGATTTTCGCAAAATCTCAAAATCCAATCAAAATTTTTTAAAAATGGAACGCCTATGTTTTAAGTTGAGTGACCACCTATCATGACACCCAATTTCATATCATTCGCTTCAGTCGTTTTTACGTGATGGTTAAACAAAAAAAGCGTCACGGACAGAATGACAGAATGATAGAATGACAGACAGACAAACTTTTTTTGAGGGTCGCATCGGATTCCCGGGTGCTTGAAACGGATAGAAATCGCAAAATTTTTTAATTCCAAGAAATGTACAGACAAAAGTCTAATTTTATTTATATAGATAATAATAGACTAACGCTGTTTTTTTTCATATTTTTTTTCATGTTTGATTATATATATATATATATTATAAAATAATGAACAATGCAAAAATGGCATATAGATTCAAATCAAGCCTCCATAATTGAGAAGATATCCTATTTGTAACTCGCAATGCAGCTATGACAAACAGAATAGAATATAACTAATAAGTAAAACACAATATATACTGCAAATAAGACATACCTCGCATTAAAAATATAACAGCCAGAAGCAAGAATTAGAAACTGCAAGTGAAAAAAAAATAATAAAAATAATAAAAGCTGAGCCAAATAAAGTATAATAATTAATGTGAAAATCGAGGGGAACGGAAATTATAACCACCGTCACCATCTTCACGAGCCACGAACAGTGGACGATAATTAAAAGCAAACAATCTGGAATGGTGAATAGCACATGGAAGACGAGTAATACGTGTTGCCAATGTTAAGAATTGTAAAAAGTGAAAACTGGTGTTGCCACAAAATTATTTTGTGGCAACACCAGTTTTCAGTTTTTACAATTCTTAACATTGGCAATACGTATTACTCGTCTTCCATGTGCTATCCACCATACCAGATTGGTATGTCTATCTTTCAATGCTATTTCTATTAATTTGATATCTTTTTGTTTTCTTTTTTTTCCTTTTTTATAGTAGGTTAGAGCCCAGAACGTGTGGAGTGAATATCTCTTTTGATATGCCACACAACCGAAACCCTACTATTTTGTTTGCTTTTAATTATAATAATCCATTGTTCGTGGCTCCTGAAGAGTGACAATGGTTATAATTTCCGTTCCATTCTATTTTCACATTAATTGTTGTACTTTATTTGGCTCAGCTTTTATTATTTTTATTATTAATATTCCACTTGTGGCTTCTAATTCTTGCTTCTGGCTGTTATATTTTTAATGCGAGGTATGTCTTATTTGCAGTATATATTGTGTTTTACTTATTAGTTATATATTTTTATACATATATCTAATATATAAAATTCTCCTGTCACGGTGTTAGTCACCATACTCCTCCAAAACGGCTCGATCGATTTTAATGAAATTTTATATGTATATTTGTTAGGTCTGAGAATAGGTTTTTAACTATGTCTCATACCCCTAAACCATAAGGGCGGTCCACCCCAAAATTTTTAGCCACAGACTGCGATTAATTTCAATCAGATATTTTGTGTAGACATTAGCGTGTCGATTCACTTTTCAAATGTGTTTGCCAGATAACGTGGAGGGGGGGGGCGCGTTAATAAAATGTTGAAAGTTGCACAAGGTTTGCAATTTTTGATAATTGATCGCTAAATGTGGTGCCAAAACGTGACAATTTATTATAAATATATTTCGAGTATAGTTAGAAAATGCCTGCCGTATATTGTAAAACAGTTTTATTAGGCGATTTTGATATAGATTTCTATTCCGAAGAAATGCTCTGTGGAACAAGAAAGGAAAACACGGTACACTCATGGATTATGATGTCCATTCCAAACAGTATTTAAAATGTCTTTGCGATATAGTTGGAATATGCCTACAGGAAGAATATGCCTGGCGAAGATTGTAAAACGGTTTCAGTAGACGATTTTAAGATAGATTTCGATTCCAAAGATGTGTTCTATGGTACAAGAAAGACTTAATTCCCATTTTAACGTCCCCCATTCTTGCAACCTAAAAAATCCCCGTACTTTGGAGAGCTTTGCAGTCATGGGTCTCTGGGAGTTATGCACAAGTTTCAACGGTACTTACGTGTTATACCGTCGGTCCGCCAAGACAAGCAATTTTTCATCAAGATAAATGCCGGGCACATGAAATTGTTGATGGTTTGGAATACGATTGGCAACGTATTTAAAATCTGCGAAAAAGTAGTTTGGCGGTAGTGACCGCTTGGATAATAGGTAAGTACCGTTTCAACGCTCCCTAAAGAACTAGATGAAAACTAAAGTAAACAAATTAGCAATAAACGCACCAGTTAAGGAATTTGAAGACACTTAATTATTACAACTACATTAATTCGCAATCCAAAATAAATAAAAATATAACGGCATGCTGTACTTCATGTTGTTCCAAATCGCCATTTTAATTCTAAATTACCATTGCCACATAAATGCGAAAAATCGTCATGGTAACTGCATATGTTTAATGATCGCCACCTTGGCGAGAGTCGAGGCGTTAAAGTAGGAATCAACCCAAGAAAGACAAACCGGTACACTCATGGATTATGATGCACATTCGAAACAATATATAAAACGATAAAGTATATTTGTAATATACTTGGCGAAGATTGTAAAATAGTTTTAGTAGGCGATTTTAAGATAGATTTCGATTCCAAAGATGGGTTTTACGAAACAAGAAACAAAAATACAGCCAGTTATGAATAATGATACACTTTTGAAACTTAATGGAATAAGTAAGAAAAATAGAGACGACGTATAAATAATGATACGATTTTAATATATAGCACTATAGTGCGTATTTAAAACCTGAAAGTGTTTCAGATTTTCATCCTTTTTACTTTCCGAACATGTACCATGTAAGGAAAGTATTGTAATCATGAAAAAATTCGACTTCGAGATTTTGATGTATTTACGCGTTTTGAGGTCTTCTGAATTCATTTATGCTATTTTTACGAGATGTATGTATGTATGTATGTGTGTGTGTGTGTGTGTGTGTGTGTGTGTGTTTGTGTGTATGTGAGTGAACAGGATAGCTCCTAAACAGGGCATTCGATTGAGCTCAAATTGGGTATATATATGTTATAAACCACCATCGTAAGACCGACATTGATTTTGATGTGTATAGGACTTATAGTTTTTCTAGTGGCTACTACAAAGATTTCTTTTACATTATGACTTTTGGGGGGAAATTCTTGAAAGTGCGCTAGCGTTTAAACGGTACATTCGATTGAACTCAACTTGGGTATATCTAATATATAAAATTCTCGTGTCACAGTGTTAGTTACCATACTCTTCCAAAACGGCTCGACCGATTTTAATGAAATTTTATATGTATATTCGTTAGGTCTGCGAATATGATTTTAACCTTTCTACCCTGTCTGGGTCGATTAGACCCATTTCTAAAATTGATCTTTCGATATCTTCCACAGGTTTAATTTAGATCTTTCAAACTTCATGTATTCCTCAAAAATGTGCATCCGTTTAACATAGTGAGTTTTTCAGAGTCGTAAGAGTTTTCTTTAATCAGCCTGAAAAAAAAATGACATTTTACCTGTCTGGGTCGAATCGACCCATGTTATCATTATGCATAAAAATACACGGAAAACCCATTCATATTTTGAATAGACTTTATTTTATTGTGTAGTCGATGGATGACCGTAATATATTGAAGGATAAATAATATCTATTATCTGCCTGGTATGCTTAGCCATTTCTTTTTTAGTTCAATAACATGGCAAATCACAAACGTAAACTTTCTGAAGAAGAGATCCGAAAACTCTTACAAGAGCTTTCAGATCTATCTGATATAGGTGAAGATGAATGTGTTGAAACAGATGAATCAGAACACATATCGAATGAAGATATTTCTGATGAAGAGATAGATACGTCAGATATTGAAGAAAGCATTCAGCCAGCGTCTACGTTTGTTAGTAGAAACAAAACTGAATGGTGTAAAGTCGCTCCTACTTCATGCAAAGATCGGTAAGTAATCTAATTTCAATTTACAGTTATTTTTCATTTGATTTTTACAAAATGTATTGTTCATTAAAAAATGCTGATATTCCTAACAATTATTATTATTATTATTTATTTATTATTTTTTTGCTGTATAGACAACACAACATTATGAAATTGAGTCCTGGTCCTACGCGAGAATGGAATTCAGCGAATAACTGAGCAGTCAATAACAGCCGTGAAACTTGCTGGTGTTTATAAATCAGCAGGAGAATCTCTCAAAGAGTTGTGCAGCGAAGAAGATGGCCGAGCTATTTTTCTTCCAACTATGTTTTTACAACGCTTTGAAACAATTAGGCAGTTCCTTTAATTTTAGTTCCTTAGGTTTGACAACAAAAAAAGCAGAACAAGCCGTCGACGCGTGGATAAATTAGCACCAATAAGATCATTATTTGAGATATTTGTTGCACAATTTCCGAAGATGTTTGTGCCTTACGATTGTTTGACGATAGATGAACAGCTCGTGCCATTTCGTGGTAAGAAGTTACTAGCTGTAAAAGACGGCGATGCAGATAATTAGAAAACACCTAAACGAGGAAGATGCAAAGAATGCGGCCCTAAGAAAGATAGAAAAACTCAGACAAGATGTGGATCTTGTCAGTCATTTCTTTGTCAAGAGCATGCAAATGCTTATTGTAAATATTGTATTAATACGTAAAATTATATGTAATGTGCAATAACATTTCATATTTAAGTAAAATATGTAGAAATAAGTAAAATAGTAAGTAATTATTTCGTACGTTTAAATATTTTAACAAGCCAGATACACAACAGAATCAAGGAATCGGTCGAACTGGGGGAGGAGGGAGGGGGGAGAAACAGTACAAAGGAGGTATAAATGAGGTAAAATATACATACTTAATCATTAACTAATAATAGCATCCAAAATGAGCCAAACGGGAACTATTGTAAAAGACTTGAGTAAATCTATACGAACTGGGTCGATTAGACCCATCCAGGTAAAACGTAACTTTTTTTCAACAGGGTAGGAAGGTTAACTATGTCTCATACCCCTAAGTCACAAGGGCGGTCCACCCCAAAATTTGTAGCACCAGAGTGCTAATAAGTTCAATCAGGATTTTTGTCTAGACATTAGCGCATCGAGTCACTTTTCAAATGTGTTTGTTTGCCAGATAACGTGGAGAGGGGGGGGGGCGTTAATAAAATGTTGAAGGTCGCCCAAGGACTTTCAATTTTTGATAATTGATCGCTAAATGTGGTGTCAAAACGTGTCAATTTATTATAAATATATTTCGAGTATAGTTAGAAAACGCCTGGCGTATATTGTAAAACAGTTTTATTAGGCGATTTTAATATAGATTTCTATTATGAAGAAGTGCTTTGTTGAACAAGAAAGGAAAACACTGTGCACTCATGGATTATGATTCCCATTCCATGTCTTTGCGGCATAGTTGGAATATGCCTATAGGACGAATATGCCTGGCGAAGATTGTTAAACAATTTCAGTAGGCGATTTTAAGATAGATTTCGGTTCCAAAGATGTGTTTTATGGTACAAGAAAGAGTTGATTCCTATTTTAACGCCCCCACTCTCGCCAACCTAAAAAATCCCCGTACTTTGGCGAGCTTTGCAGTCATGGGTCTCTGGGAGTTATGCACAAGTTTCAACGGTACTTACGTATTATCCTGGCGGTCCGCCAAGACAAGCAATTTTTCACCAAGATAAATGCAGGGCACATGAAATTGTTGATGGTTTGGAGTACGATTGGCAACCGTTTGCCAGCAAATTTGACGAAAAAGTAGTTTGGCGGAAGTGACCGCCGGGATAATACGTAAGTACCGTTTCAGCTAAGAACTAGATAAAAACTAAAGTAAACAAATTAGCAATAAACGCACCAGTTAAGGAATTTGAAGACAATTATTACAACTACATTAATTCGCAATCCAAAATAAATAAAAATATAACGGCATGCTGTACTTACATGTTGTTCCAAATCGCTATTTTAATTCTAAATTACAATTGCCACATAAATGCAAAAAATTGTCATTGTAACTGCATATGTTTAATGATCGCCAATTTGGCGAGAGTCGAGGCATTAGAGTAGGAATCAACCCAAGAAAGACAAACATGGTACACGCATGGATTATGATGCGCATTCGAAACAATATATAGAACGATGAAGTGTAGAAGTGTAGTTGTAATATACTTCGCGAATATTGTAAAACAGTTTTAGTAGGTGATTTTAAGATAGATTTCGATTCCAAAGATGGGTTTTACGATACAAGAAAGAAAAATACAGCACAGTCATGAATAATGATACACTTTCCAACTTAATGGAATATGGAAGAAAAAGAGGGACGACGCATAAATTATGATACGATTTTAATATATAGCACTATAGTGCGTATTTAAAATCGCAAAATGTTTCAGATTTTCATCCTTTTATTATTATTTTTTTTTGTACAAAATTTTTCATGGAATGACTATTAATAAGTCTCAAGGCCAAACTATGTTTGTTTGTGGCTTAGATTTGAGCACACCATGTTTTTCACACTGACAATTATACGTGGCATGCTATCGAGTGGGCAAACCATGCAGTTTGTTTGTGGTAGCTAAAGATGGGACAACAAAAAATATTGTTCACTCTATTCCGTTAAGGGATTGATATTATTTTTTAGTAAAATTAATATAATTAGCGATATATATAATTATAAAGAATAAATTACAATGAATTTTAAAAATGTAAATGTTTGGTATTGTGTTATTTTTACATTCCAGCATCGTTCACAGCGCTCCATGCCTCTTCCACTCATATACCACATCTTCACGCACTTACAATAAGTCAGTCATTTCTTTCTACTAAAATAATCCTAGGAATAATTTATATGGCAAAACAACGTTTGCCGGGTCAGCTAGTATCTATAATATATTAGTTAAATATTTTGCATCTCCAAAAAAACTATATCTGATCAGATGAACTATTTGCAACAATACTTTGTTATTACTTATGTTGATAAATCTTTTAATAACTATGCCATTATTTGTAAAAAATTATATCATAGTCTTTTATCTAATTCAATTAACAACAATTCTAACTTTAAACTCACTAATACTACCGAGTCCATATTTAATAAAAAGATACTAGCCTACCATAAGCTACTTAACCTGAAACATGATAATCTTAATTATCCTTACTTAGTATTAATCCCTAAATTTCATAAAACTCCAATTAAGTTTCGAAGTGTAACTATTGGATGCAATACTTATAATAATATAGCTAGTAAATCCTTACTAAAAATACTCACTTCCCTGCATAATCTATATATTATGGCGAATTGCAATTCCATATCAATTAGTAATAGTTATGAGCTAAAAAACAAAATTAAAGATTTACATTCTATATCTTCCATATCTACATATGACTTTAAAGATCTGTTTAATAACATACATTTAGATGATCTCTACAATACTATACTTGATCTTTTTAATAACAGCATAAATAGTCTAAATCTACCATCACAATATTCTATTGCTTATTTCAAAAATCTACTTAGGTTTATCTTATACAATAACTATTTACTACACAATAATAAACTTTACAAACAGGTCTTAGGTATTCCACAAGGTGGATCTACTTCAACTTATTTAGCTGATCTTTATCTATTTAATTATGAGAAACATTATGATAACTCCTCACTTATAATATATAGGTACATAGATGATATTATTGTTATAGCTACAGATAACTATATTTGCACAGATAAATTGCTTATTACTTATCCTGATAATTTAGAATTAATTAAAAATCCTCTAACTAATAACTGTATTAATTTTCTTCATTTAAAACTAATAGTAAATAAGGACAATAAACTCACATTTAACATATATAATAAAAGAGATGATTTTCCTTTCAATGTAATTAGTTTCACAGACTTTACCTCATGCATGCATATATCTGTATTTAGAAATATCATAGCTAATCATCTATATAGAATATTGTCTCTTTGTACAAGTAATTATAAGTCTGATAATATATCTTCACTATATCACATTGCTTTAAGATACAATTACCCTAGAAAATTTATAAATTCAATTCTATTTCCTAGTTGCAATTAGCATTTCTATAAACATGTGTCCTTTCTGGGAATTCTTGGTTGGAGAGGTTGGGGTTTGGTAGCTGGCTTACTTATAAAATAATTTAAAATTTATATATATATATATATATATATATATATATATATATATATATATATATATATATATATATATATATAAACACAATACTATGAGTTTACAATTGTTCTTGTTTAAAAACAACACTATGTGTTTACAATTGTTCTTGTTTATTGATTAAAAAAAAATGTACAAATGAACTGATGATCACTGGTATCATCTAAATATAAATGCTCTTCTTCTAATTAATATAATCTCTGAAATATCTCTAGGCATATAATGTGAATAGTGAGCTATTTAACTAGTTAGATGTATTCCTTTAAAATATCATAACCCTTATATATATCATGCCAATATTTCTTATTAATAATTTTTTTAATTTATTTACTCTACATTCTTTCTTTATTTTATAATTGTTTTTATTATTATTATTCTACTAACTCTTACATTTAACTTATTATTCAACTTTTCTCCAATTCTTTCTGCCAACGTATATTTTTTCCTCTTCAATTGGCAACAGCTACATGGTTGAGCCATGTTTTCAGGCTTAATGCTTTTCCGTCTCATCATCTCCATTTTTTCTTCATAATTACTTTTTTCTTCTGGGTATGTCTTTATGATTACTTTTTACTTCATAACAGGATAGCCCCCTGTCAGTTACATATTTAGCTTTCTTTGTGCTAAGTAACTACATTGAAATCCTGTTATTTTGTTTTTTATCTTGGTAGCAAGTATTCTGTTAGTGGGGCCTGACGAGTATAGCCGATGCTTGCTACCCATTGTTTTACTCCATCCAATTACGTCTTCTTTTTCTGATTTACCATTGATTAGATTTCTATCTGCTGAATGTGTCTGCTCATTCCTGTATTTACATAAGATTTTAAGTTTGTTTTGCTCATATATCATTCTATGGATATTTAGATTTTTGTATTTGCCAAGTGGATGCTACGTTGATTCGTAAGTTATGCCTTTTACTATATATATATATATATATATAACATTACAAATCAAAAGCCCATGAAAATCCTATATTTCTAGAACTACGCAGTTTAATTCAGTTGGAACAAAGAAATTCGCGTTCAAAAACTGCAATTACTACACGGTCCCTTCCAACTCTTTTGTAATTTTGTAGACGGTCCCGGCAGCCAGCCACAAAGGCGTCTTAAAAGTCATAACAAACCCTGGAAATACCGCTGCCCAGTTTTAGCTTTTGGCCAAGGGTTGCAGCGCTTTTGTGGTCATGTGACACGACGTCAAAAATTTTTTAAAGGACCTGCAACAGGTCAGGAGCGGACTTTCCGTGTGACGCAGCTGCTAAGAAAAGATGTATCCAGTCGTCAAATAAAATCATGTAATCAGACAACGGACTTCGTCTCATTCCTTTCATCCAACGGAAGCCGTAAAGCGTGCCCAAGGATTTCCACCGGCGCGGCCGGCCGAGGGGGGGCTCTAAGCCAGAGTCCTTACCCAGTCGCGCCGTATCTCCTGCTCCTCAGCCGTCAACGCTACACCAAACCGCAGTTACGTTCCTCGCCCCACGCCCAGAATGCGCCTCGACTCTTCCGGTCCACGACTACACAACACTCCCGTACCGCCATAATGCTACATATCTATATATATATATATTAGGGTGTCCCAAAAAATCAACTTTAAAAATTGTGAACTCTCACCCTCCAAAAATATCATTTCTGGGGATGTAAAACACCTTGAATTTTTTCAGAATTTGTAAGAAATATTTAGAGGTCCCCCAAGTGCGTTGAATTTATATAAAAATGGCCAAAATTATATGAAATGCGGTATTTTTTACTAAGTACATTAAAACTGATAATGTCCAAATGACATTTTTTTTCCCTTTATGAAAGCTACTTAAATATTGTTTCAAACAAAGTTGGTATTAATTATGTTTTTGCTCTGGTCAGGGAGAGACTTAAAATAGTACTGAAATCAAGAAAAATGCCATTTTCTAGGCATTTCTACCTTCTGTATAATTATGCACATAAAGTGAACTTACGTAAATAATTACCTTACAATTGGTAAATAAAACCAATGGAAAGAATGTTTTCTAACAATCACATATTTATTTACACATTCACACATTTTTTATCAACTACGTTTAAAAAAATTTTGGCGATTGCAGTTATAATGTTCTTTCTATGCATCTCTACAACTTGTAACAAAAACTGTTTTTGCTCTTCGTTCTTTGATGCAAAATTAAAGTCCTGTATCAATGCAACAGTTGTTCAGCAGCATCATTTACACAAGGCAAATTTTGAGCAAATATTACAGCTTGTTTAGAGGATGGCGTTTCGGGCCAGTCTTTAATTGGTACACTGAGGAAACTATCTTCAATTTTAGCCATTTCAAAGAAAATATTAAACAAATCATCCAATATTATTAGACAAATCATCAAGTCTGAGAGGAAGTATTTCTAATGGATGCGAACTGGAACTCCTCTCTTTTTTCATTTTCAAAACTAGCTTGACTTTTGCTCGTCAGAAATAAGATGTGAAAACAAGGTAAGTGTTGCAAGTCCTTCACTCAAATACCATGAATGACGTAACATCATTTTTAATCCTATATTGCTTAATTATCTGCCATCATTATTTTTCAACCTTTGAATCAATGAAACATCATTTGGAGGAGCATCAAAAGCAGTTAACCATGACTGCAAATATACTCAAACAACAAATCGATTAAATCGTTGTATACCTTGAAAACCGCGAGCAGTTAATGCCATTGCGGTTTCATTCCCATTAAACAATAACTCCATTTTCAAGGAATAAATCGCTTTTGCAATCCTGCGAGTTCGGTGAAGAGCACCTGGTTCCCGAATGGTAAATTGAATGTCAATCCAATCTTTAATGATGCAAGATTTAAAAGTTCTCTGTAATTATCCCTAGGTAGTTTTGTAGCAATTTTTAGCTGATCAAAAATAATAGTTTTAAAACTGTCTGATGCTGTTATTACAGGCACTTGTTGCTTTTTTGGTTCATGGTGGTTGAGCTTAGACCAATTTTTTGGAATCTCCTAAATAAAAGGATTTCAGCTAAGTAGATTATCCAAAACACACGCTGAATGCATCAGAAAGTAGAATCGCAAACATGTGATGCCGGCATTCTATGCACAAAAGGTTTCTACGTATTTTTTTCTCAAGAAGAGTACATGCTCCAAAGAATCTTCCACTATTGAATGGGTTGTATCGAAACGCATGCTAATTACTTCAGATTCACATTCCCACGATTTTAAGAGCTTGAAAACAGCACCTGCTTTGCCATTTCCAGGCAATAACTTAGGAACTCCACGAAGATAAGCACCTTTATCTTGCAAAGAAGAATCTAATGCCCATATCGCACCTTCTCCTACATTCAATCTTCAATTCAATCAAGTATTTCATTCAACGTGTTCGACTATTTCATTCAGCTGGCTTGACTGGAAAAGGGAATGAGCGAATCTGTGATGTCACTGCAGCCTCTCCTTTTGCTTGCCTGTGATTGGTCTATCGGAGAAGTTGAACAAGTTGAATGAAATACTCAATTTTTCCCTGACCGTCTGGGAAAAGTTGCGGATGTTGAACATGCATATCGCACAAGGCTTTTCACCCAACTGTTGTGGAAAACAGTCGAAAGAAAGTGTTGCTTGAATTGAGGATCGGGAAGGTGTGATATGGGCTTAATACAGCTAAACGATCTATCTTTCCTGTGCTTTTTGGTGACAAATCGGGTAACAGTTTTCCATTCCAATGAACAACTGACTTTGATGCTTCAAACTGTGTTTTTAATTGTTCAGCGGTTTCTTCACGTTCCCGATCAACAGCACTTTTTGAAAGCACTATGGAATTTACAGGCGGGTCAGACATCACAGTAGATGGAAAACTGCCTTCTACGTTTATTAAAGATGTTATTATCATTGTGGAGTCTCTAATGCTGGTATTACTTCGATCTAAAACAGCAGCAATTCTTGGCGTAGTAATGGAAGTAGTAAACAGGCCGCTATCAGATGCAGAAGTGAAGTGGGGGCGTGGCCGGAAGTGACGTCACGAGTGGAGTTGAGTTGTTTACTTCCTGGATATTGATTCTGCTAGGTTTCGCTGTTCTTTATATTTGTAGAAGGTTACGGGAGTAGTTCTTTTGCAGGGTGGCAACACTGAATTTCTTTTCACGGAATGGCAAGAATGTTTAGTTTCGGAATGGGAAAATTTTCGCAAAATCTTTGGCCAGACTTGTACAATTTTGGGGGTTCTGAACTACTTTCAATTTATTTTAGTTAATCTTATTGAATTATTAATTAATTATTTTTAGTGCTGCCATCTGTTATTAAATTTTAGAATTAATTTGCGGACTTGGATTTATTTTTTAGAATTACTCTTTTCTCCCTTACGGACGGTGGGGTTCGAACCCGGACCTTTCGATCCGGGGTACGATGCTCTAACCACTGGACGCAATGCAGCCCCACTTAATGTCGCTAATGGTTGAAGTATACTTTAGTTTCGGTTTGGGATTTCAAAATTTTTTCGCAGAATTTTTGACCGGACTTGTGTACAATTTGGAAGTTCTGAACTCCTTTTTATGAATTTTAGTTAATTTTATTTAATTATTAATTATTTAATTAATTTGAGTGCTGCCATCGGACTGTATTCCGTATACGGTGCTTTGTTTACATATCATGTTTTTGTTTAGAAATCATTGGCGAACAATCTGACGGCAGAGTAAGCGATGCACCGCCAAAGTGAAGCTACCTGCCGGTGGTAGTTGTGACTGGCAACCATAAAGAATACGTGTTTCGTCAGGTTTGGGAATTTGAAATTGTTTCTGTTATTGATGGAAGGGAATGAAATTTGTTATGTTAATATATGAAAAGAATTTGTGTGTGTTTGTTAGAAATATAGTATTTTTATAAAGCTAAATAAAAGAAAGCATGCTGGTATTACGTTATAAGCCGGTGGGTGTTGGGGACATTTCTGAGCGGTTATTTAAAAAAAATAAAGGTAAGTGTTCTTTTTTAACGAATCTTTGCAATGTTTAAGGTTTTTAATGTGAATTTAAATTGATATTTGAGGTGTTTATGTTTTCGTAAGTGCTATTTACGTGCTATTCTAATCATACTGACTTTATAAGAGGTGTAAAACTAGGTTGTTTAATCCACCGATTTTTTTTGAGTTGAAAACGGGCCAGTGTTTGCCCAGTTTACATTAGTTGTACAACTAGGTTGCTTAATTCACTGCTTTTTAGTTAAAAACGGTCCACTGTTGCGTAGTTTACATAGCTGTACAACTAGTTTGCTGTATCCACTGAGGTTTTTTAAGTTAAAAACGGTCCACTGGTTGCATAGTTTACATAGCTGTACAACTAGGTTGCTGAATCCACTGAGGTTTTTTTAGTTAAAAACGGTCCACTGGTTGCATAGTTTACATAGCTGTACAACTAGGTTGCTTAATCCACTGTATTTTTTTTAGTTAAAAACGGTCCACTGTTTGCTCATTTTAAATTGCCCATTAGTGAATTTGCAGACGTTATTTTGGTTAAATATGGACGTTGTATTTTGTTTTAATGTTTTTGTAAGTGGACTATATGTGCAATTTTAATGTGTTAAAATACTTTGCTGATCGTGCAAAATGGCTGTCGCCGTGTTTACATGTATGATTTTACCCCGGCTTGTATGATTTTACCCTGCCATCTGTTATTAAATTTTAGAATTAACTTGTTTCAGTATGGGGACTTGGAAATTTTTTCTTGAAACTTTCCTGAACTTAGAAAAATTATCGCTGATAACAACAGGACTTGTAAATTTTGGGATGGCTTGGGACCTTTTAATGAATTTTAGTTAACTATTAATTAATTATTGTAATTTTTCTCGAAAGTTACACGTGGTAAGGGGTGTTTATTGATTGATTACATTAGCTAAATTAAGAGAACTTGTTCTTGCTGAGTGTGAATGAAAACCCCAAGTGACAATCTTCATTCGCAGAATTAATTAACGATATTTCACTAATTAATAAGCGCGATTGAATCTGTACTACGAGACTTAAGGGTCAGGTACCTTTGAGCAATGAAAATATCGACGAAAAAAGACTATGTCTTTATTTGTAATAGCTCCAGAAGTAATGATTTTTAAAACTTGCAATTTTTACCACTTATTTAGAAAGCTTTTATTAGCCTTTTAAAGATCTTAGAATAGTTCTACATACTAAATTAAATGTTTTATAAATAAAAGTATTCGAGATCAGTTTTTGCCTCTTTATAGTTTTGCGCGCAGCATTTCATAAAATATATGCAACACATTATCTTAAAAATTTTTATAGACATAGAAAAACAGCTTATTATTAAAATGACGAAGAAAAATAATTTTGATGAGACTCTTCTTTCCTTTAAAAAAAAAGAATAACTGCAATTTTTATAACTATCATTTGCATAATTATGAAAATAAACGCAAAATTTATAACGTTACATGCATCCCAACAAAATTATTTTTCGTCATTATAATGTAAGGATATTTTTCTTTATGCATTGAAATTTTTAAGTTACCGTGATGCATATATTTTGTGAAATGCTGCGCGCAAGACTATAGAGAAGCAAAAAATTAGCTCGAATACTTTTAGTTATAAAAAAATTCAATTTAATATTTAGAACTATTCCTAGAGCTGTAAAAGGTTCATAAAAGCTTTCTAAATAACTTTTAAAAATTGCAAGTTTACAGAATTCTTACTTCCAGAGCTATTGCAAATGTAGTTATGGACAATTTTCGTGGAGATTTTCAACACTCTGAGGTACTTGACCCCTTAACACATTTTGCCCTCACGTGGTACCAATATTAGATTGTACTTGCTTGATTTATTATTAATGCAACATTGAAATATATCTAATTAAGTACTAATTTTTCACCTAAATCCAATACACACATACAAAAATGCACAAATACATACCGGTATCACAGGTCTAAAATTTGATATATACCCGGACATACTTTGCAGATTTTAACACACACCTAAGGCATTTTCATCTAAGCACAGTTAAATGCATACATTTTCCCAAACACACATACGTACACACACTTAATAACATACAAATAGATAGGAAAAGTTGAAAAAGTTTGCAACTTCTTTGCAGAGTTTTAAAGATTATTTTCTTTTTCACTTAATTATTTTTTTTCTCTGCTTAATTTTTATTGGACTATTATTTCAAACAATGATTATTTATTTTACGAAGAATTTGTTTCTAATGTTTATGGGAACACATTCATTTTAAGAAAAGGAACAAAAGAAACTATTTCAGTTTTGATGAAAGTATATGTTTTATTCATATCTTCATAAGTACAAATATATATATTACAATGTTAACCATTTGTTGGTGATATTTTTTTCTTTGACAGTATAAGGCACTCTCCTTTTAGCAACTTTTGGCCATGCATACATTTTCTTGGCACACGTTAAATAACTATTTTTCTCAAATTCTGGGGGATATTGTTCAGTACGTCTTGTAACTGATCAAATACCGCGCGTATTTTCATTCCGTTTCTTAAAAGAAAATTGATGAGTTCGACGATGTCAGAAAAAGCGATGATGCCTTTTTCTAACTTGAGTTCCTTATTTGGAGTCCACGAAATTTTGCTCTGTTCTAAAAAGTGTAGTATATTCTGAGCCGTTTTTCTATATTTCACCGGAACTTTTTCCAACACATCCCTTTCTATATCAAAATTACTCTCGCGAGTATTTTCTTCTTCTTCTTCTTTTGCAGGCTTTACAGCACTAATGTTTGGAAACGTGAAAATTTCTGCAGTGCTTGAATATATAATTTAGTTTTTCATTTTCATTCATTTTACTCTTCAAGATATGCTGAATTTGTGTATCCAATTCACTCAAATGTTGTTCAAATTCGTGCATACGATCTACTGGTATGAGAGCGCATTTCTTAGCGTGCTCCATGGATGATGGATGATAAAAGACTGACAGCAGCAGGGATCAGAATGGATAAAAGCCCGTCGCCTTTTTGCACGAGAAGCCGTCTTTTTTTTAAAAAAGGTACTTCCTTATCTGCCAGGCATCGCAATGTCCTTTTATAGGGTGAATGTTTATCCTTCTGTCGTTTGGATATTGGTACGTTACCTTTCAAAAGATTCAAAGCACATTCACGAACACATTTGATGAGACTGTTGGGACATTTACGTAATAAAGCTCCTTTACTTTTAGAATTGCCTAAAAGCTTGAGGTGTTCTATGCTTGACATACTCCCTGTGAATGATCATTGGCATAAGTACTATTTTTCTTTATATAGATCCCATAAGCCGCTGCTTTTTCTAAAGCACAGTGGTAATAATAAAATGAATGATCAGGACAATCCAGTGCTACTTGACTTAGTGTTTGAATTTTAGGGCACTTCAAGTCATTCAGATCCAGAATATTCCGCCCGGAGAGGTTTAAAATAATATTTTTCTAAGCCTGTTACATAAATATTAGAATAGGATTGGAATAAGAATGATAAAATAAATTTTAAACTCGCATAAGGCATATCACCTCTGTCCCAGGCGTATCGATGACAATGATGGGTTAACCACGAGAATGTTTCTTTTTTATGTTCTTTCGATAAATATTCCCAAGAATGGGGAGGAAGAAAATCCATCGACTGCGATAGCCGCGACTGACGTGAAAGAATGCCAATTCTTTCACGATGAAAATGTGGGGTTTCATTTGGAAACCCTCGAATTCTATAACTGCGGAGGGCATGTTACTCGCACCAAATCTGATAAGAAAATGATTATCGCGGCTCATGCACATAGTGTTTATCGCGGGGGGATATACCCGTGCGCATGCGCAAACACTCATCTGTCTCGGGACGCAAGTTGATGAATAGATACCCACAAGCAGGACTTGTTGCGTCTTGAAAGATTTGTTGAAAAGAATAAGTTATTCCTGGTAACATTTGTCCCACCAAATGCATCACTTGGCTTTTGTCTCTGGGATTTTTATATAATACTAAGTAGTAAGAATTTAAATGAACATTGCGCATTTTTCTACCCTGCTGAAAAGATTTTGGGTAATAAAAAAGACAGAGAGATTTCGGTGATGACTTCCTTTCGTAAAAAGATTGATTAGTCGCGTATCGCCCGCTAATTCTGTCATGAGAACGTCAGTAATAATGAGTGCATTTTGCAAAGTATTAAGGTCAGAAGGCAGTCCTTCAAAACGAACACGTTTCATGTAGTTAAAAAGTAACTTAAGTAAGATAACTTCCGTAACAGCAAGCAATATTGGTCGGCATAGATTCAAATATTTTGTATGTTATTAGTTTTTTGGCAAACACCATCTTTCCGGACCCTGTTGGTCCAGACAGGAGACAGGTACTCGGATGGACTAAAAATGGGAGTTCCATTCTTGAAATGAAACTTTTATGCTAAACTTTCGACTTTTATATACTTTTAATGGCAAACAAACTGAGTGACTGAGAATTCAAAACCTTAAGATAAAAAAAAATAGGTTACTTTTTTAAATAATGTACACACACACTAAGAAAGAAATGAGACTTTTATTTCAAATAAAAGTATCTTCTTAAATGTCTAAAAATCATAGTTACACCATATCGGTTCTTAACAAACTGAAACATTTGAAAATCATTCTTTTTTCCAGCTAGTTGAGACAAAATAAGTGACAGACATAGGCCTTGAGACCGTTTTACAGTAAAGTACAATAATGCCCACACACATTAGATGTTAAACTTGAAGTTGAACGCAATTCCAGTAAACATGTTGATATTGCTTCGCAAGCTCTATGATATCTTCATCGTAAGCTTCTGAAGGCACTCTGTAGGAATCGAAGAATTCAAGACTCTTTTCGTCTGGCATAAAGATGCCTAACCAATGGATACCTCTTTCATGATGTTTATCTGTATTGAACACCATTATCAAAGGGGAGTTTCGAATAACAGGTATCTTGTCCGAAGGAAACACGCCAGCATAGTATCGTGAGGTGTAAGGAACTATCGATAGAATTCTGTGGCTTTGTGACGAAATCATGAGTTTCCAAAATCGTAGAGGATATTTCGTGCTTTGTTGATTTCTATTAGATTTTCAAATTCGGCATACACTAATAATGAAACGGTTTCATTATTAAATCGTGTAAACGTGTGCCAAGGGGAGGCAAATTTTACTTCTAATCGTAAATTGCTATGACGTGTTAGGTTTAAATGAAAACCGTCGCACACCTCAAGTGATAAATCAAAGCGGAATAAAGAATAACCTTCCGAAAACTCTGATCTTGAAAGATATAAACCTCTGACCCCCGCATTTGTAAATAAGTTCTGGTAGGCTCTAACAAAGTGGCTGTTTCAAAATTAGGTTGAAGAGGATTGTGGGGATAGGCTGTCCTGTCCATCCACATAGGCGCCGATAAAATTAATATTACAATGTTTAAAATCAAAAGGCGATTTTTAGCAGTTGCCGTTAAATGCGTCATTATCAACACAGGCAATGACGAGACGATTGGGCATTTGTCCGTTAAAGATGTTATCTTGAACAAAGCTCATGTTTCCTGTGGGAACAGAGTCAGTTTTACAGACAACTCGATTGATTTGATACATTGCAGTCGTTATCTCTAAACTTTTGACATGTTCCAGCATGACACCGGGGAAACTTTCACTTTTCTCACAAACGATGAAGCGTATTCTAAGTTGACTTTAAACTGTCCGTCACACAGCAGGCAAAATTCAGGTTTACTCCGTATTAATTTAATTTTTATATTCACTATGTTCAGAAGAAGTCTTCCTTGATGAAACATATCCAGATGTAAACGGCTGATCATATCGACTGATTTACTGAGTTACTATAACATTTCTGCCCGTTTGTTAAACCCTTCGTGAGGATTCTTATCAGTCGTGTCGTACACATTCATGGGACCTGCGGTATCTTTGAAGAACAATTCTAACGAGAGCTGCGAAGTTTTAGCCTCGTAACCGTCATTGAGTAATGTTTCAATCATGGCTCGAACAGGATACGTATTATCACTCGATGAAACGAGTCTTCGTTTAGACTAATGTCCACGAAACATTGACTGCAAAAAGAGACTAACGGGTCCCACTTTACTGTCTTTTGCGAGAGGATTCCCGTCCACTTTCAAAATTTTGACTTTCACATACGGTTGCGTCTGCGACAAATCCAAATATTCTTCTCCGCTTCCAGAATATGAAATTCTACGGGGCTTCCAGACGGTACGCTGGAGAATGGGTTAAATTCAACCCATTGGCCTTTTTCTATGACAGATTGTGTGGGCGAAAAGGTGAACTCGGACTAGGCACATTCTGGAAGATCTTTCAAAAGAAAAGCCATTACGGATAAAAAATATCAGGTCATTCTACCTTCCTGGCTTTAGACAAAATGACGCGTCTGGTTGTTTTGCGCTTCCTTTTAAACTTTCCGTGACCAATCATCTCAACCACTTTTTTCACAACTTTTCTAGCCAACGTTTTACCCGCTTCTTTAATTCTTGTTTTCCGAGAAGTTTTCAAATTTTCTGCGGACAAAACATCATTGATAACCATCGTTCCTGTAAGCAAAGCTTCTTTTTCTACTGCTTTTGCCCCGCTTTTTAAAAACGGTAAGTCACTGCGAAGGAGCTTGACAAAAAATCCACATATTCCATATCTTTTCTGTAAAACTATTCCTTGATGATAAGGTAATCCATTTCCAGCTTGCTCTTGTGGCGTGTTGAAGATAGGAAAACAGTTTTCTCTCAGACGAGGATTTTATTTACACATTAGACACACACAGACATATAACTATTTACAAATTTCTTAAAGGATTCTTGATTAGATAAAGTTCGGAGTGAACTTGAGTTCGATTTTATTAGAATCTTCTGGAGAAATAGGTAGCTTTATACGTGCTCGAAGACATTCGTATTCAATTTCCGCGAGGGAGAAACAGGACTATATCTGTCGTCACTGAAACACTGGTGTATCACAGTTCTAGAGCAACCTGCTATCGTGAGAAACAAGGGTTGAGAATTTATTCCCAGGAAAAGTTCAGCGGATACCTCGGTCCCTGGCCGACCGATAAATTTTCACCAACGAAAAAGTTTCCGAAGCAAGGTCGGAAAAATCAGAATCACGTGGCAGAGAGCAGTCCTGGTGACCTCTCGCTTCCCCGTACCAACGCTAGACTCCCTCTCTCTTCTCTCTCCACACCTGTCTTCTTCTCCTCGTGTAAACCTGTCCAACGAGTTCCCCCTCGCGGCTGTGGAATTTCCCCTTTTGTAAGTCCACCTTGCTTGGCATGTTTTTGATGAGCCGCAGACCTGTCCTTCGCTCGGTACACATGTACCTAGGAAAATTCCAACCGCTCTCCAAACGTGGGAAATCTCACAGCACCCCCTCCTCCAGACGATTTTTCGGATTAAAGGAGAAAAATCGGAGAAAATAATTTTACACCGGTAGCAAGAATTATTTCATACACAATCAATGCTATGGATCACATATTTACCTTACTACCTGCATTAAATTTAAATATTACAAATTCTTACATAAATTAAAAATAACTATATACAACACAAATACAGTAAGATATTATTTACATGAAATCCTTTAGCTGTTTTCTGACTTTACAGTCTGCTTAAACAGTCAGCATGTTGTATGCTTTTCCCAGGCTTGTGTTCGACGGTGTAGTCAAAGGGTTGTAGTGCTAAGGCCCATCTCATAAATCTTTGGTTATTTCCGGTGTTCGTTTTAAGCCAGACCAAAGGATTATGATCCGTTTGAATTTGAAACCGCTGTCCGTCTAAATATGGTCTGAGTTTCTTTATTCCAAAGATAATGGCTGCGCATTCTTTTTCGGTTGCACTATAATTCTTCTCCGCGCCTGTGAATTTCCGGCTTAAATATAAAATCGGGTGTCCCTCGGTCCTCCTCCTCTCCTCTGCGCCAGCACAACACCTATGCCTTTGTCTGATGCGTCTGTTTGCACAATAAATTCCGGCTTGTAATCAGGGGCATACAATACTGGGCTTTCCGTGAGTTTTCGTTTCACTGCTAGGAAAGATTCCTCCATTTCTGGAGTCCACACAATGCTTTCTTTCCTCGTGTTTCCTTTTAACGTCCTCGTAAGCGGTTCGACTAATGTGGCGTAATCTTTTAGATAGTGGGAATAGTAGCCTATCATCCCTAAAATTTTCCTAATTCCTGTTTTTGTCTTGGATTTTGGAAAATCGATTACAGCCTTTATTTTTGATTCGGCCGGGGTGCGTCGACCTCCCCCTACCATATGGCCTAGGTATTTCACGCAGTCTTGCGCGAACTTGCATTTCGACGGTTTAATTTTTAGTTTTGCCTTTGCCAATTTCCCGAATATTTCATCTATCTGGTTTAGATGGTCATTCCATTCGTTTGAAAATATGGCTATATCATCTAGATACGGTACGCAAAAATGTTCACATCCCGCTAATAGGTTTGACATGAATCTACGGAATTGATATGGCGCATTTACCAAACCAAACGACATGGTTAAGGGTTTGAAGCTACCGAAGTTGGTCGCGAACGTGGCATATCTCTGTGCCCTTGGCGTCATTGGAATCTGCCAATAACCCGTTGTGAGGTCAATAATGGTTATGAATTTTGAGGCCGCCACTAACCCTACGCGTTCCTCAATATTCGGTAGAGGGAAGTATTCCGTGCGGGTTAACGAATTTAGTTTCCGATAATCGATACAAGGTCGCGGGTCCCGCCCTGGTACTTCTACTAAAATGAGAGGCGACACATAATCGGAATCCGCCACTTCTATTATTTTAAGATCCAACATCCGTTTGATCTTCTTCTTGAGTATTTCAGTTTGCCTTGGCGAGGTCCGATAAGGCTTTATCCGGAATAGTTTATCCGTAATGAGTTTTATGTCATGTTCTATTAGATCCGTGCGCCCTGGGTCGTTTGAGAATAATTTCTTAAGCTCATCGAGTAATTTTCCGAATTCTTCGATTTGTTCTGAGGTACATTTCTCCTGTAGATCACTCTCCCGTACTATTTGTGCAAAGTCATAAACGTCAGGGTTTTCACTCGGATACGAAATTTCTAAGTCTGCGTCAAGGACTTCCTGATTTAAATCTTCACACATAAGTACATTCACAAGCTCTACCCGTTTGTGATAGGGTTTCAACAAATTTATGTGATAGATTTGAGAGGTTTCTCTCCGTCCGGGTACATTCACAATATAATTCGTATCCGATAATTGTTTTTCTATCACACCTGGGCCTATCCAATTTACAGATAGCTTATTTGGTCTTGCGGTAGTCAGTACCAACACTTGGTCGCCCGGCTTAAAGCTTCTTTCAACGGCATCTCTGTCGTACCATAATTTTCTCTTATCCCTAGTAACCTCCATTCTCTCGATTGCTAGTTCTTGACATCGCTTTAACCTATTTACTAAAGTGAAAACCTAATGGTTGCTCCTAAGTGCGCGGATACGCCTTCGTGACACAAAGTTAAGATGTGTTTTCTAAACTTAAGGGGTACTAGTATCTGTTTATTTTGTTCACCCCTGTGATCTTTGTTTAAACGAAAGAGTATATCCCTGTCAATAACATATGCTTTGTTCTTCCCTTGCCAAGCCTTTTCCCAAAGACCCGCCAGCGTGGGGTCTCTAACCTGTTCCCCCTGCATTTCTTCCTGACTCACCTTGACGACGCCTTCCAGCTCTCCTTTTTCGAAAGTGGGGAGAGAGATATCCCCTGCGTCACGGAGCTCAGCGTTTATCAGTTCAACCTCTTTATCTTTTTTCTCCTCGATAGGATTAATTCTTTGTTCGCGACCCTTACTTCTGGTTACTACAGCATTTATCAGTTCAGGGCTCTTCTTTCTTAACTCTATTAATCTTTGTGTCACGTTTCCAAGCAGGTAATGATTCATGTTTATGGATTCGTCAACAATCGCCGCCTTGGTTTGAATAATCCCTATTTCAGGAATCTCTATTTGCACCGTTGCTAAAGGGAGACACCTAAATTCATTCTCTAATGGTTGTTTAACCCAGATCACCTCTCCGTTGAACTTCTCTTTGGGGATTAAGCAGCGGGGTGCCAAATCAATACTTGACTCGGAATGCCTAAGTATCATTGTATCATGCCCGTTTATTTTCCCCGTAGATAAATAAGGCTCGAAAGAAGGTCCAAAATCTTTCTTAGTTTCGATATTGTTTATAGGGTGAGCCTCGGCTTTCTTTAGCTTTGGACAGTTTGGCCGCAAATGCGATTGAGAACCGCATTCGTAACAACGGATGGCTTTTCTTTTGTCAAAGACTCTTTCTCTTTCTTTTGCGTCGATCGCAGGTCTATCGCGCCAATTTTGCGGTCTCTTATCCGAAAGTTTCCGTTCATGGCCCTTTTCGGATTTTTGATAACGATCAATCTTCTTCTCCTCCGCCTCTCTATTTAACACGGTCTTCCTAATGGGCTTTCTAACGCTTTCGTAGTCATCAAATTTTTTTGCTAACATGTCGGGGTCAACAAATTCACTCCACAAATCTAAGAATTTTTCCCGCATTTCTGGGGTAGCTCTGCGTTTCAATTGATCGGTGATCATTAAATTTTTCAGACTTTCAAAATCGTCTATTTTTAATACGCTTAGCCAACCATTTAAATAAGTACGCAGTTCGAAAATCAAATCTTTCCATAATCCTGAATTTGGTCTTTGACATTGCGTAAATTTAGTTCTATACGTTTCCGCGTTTACTTTGAATCTTTCTAGCACTTGGGTTTTGACGTATTCAAAGTCATCTACCTTATCTTCGAGCTCTTTCATTATTGTTTCGGCAAGTTTTATTGGTAACAATGATAACAATTGAGTGACCCACTCATCCTCGTTTACTCGCGCTTTTCTCGCCTGTTTCTCAAATAAGGTCAAAAATAAGGAAATGTCTGAGGAGTCTGAATCAAACGGTTGCATTATTGATTTTAGGGGGATTGGGCGTATAGTATCGTCTCTACTACCTGACGCTAAACTAAGGGTTTCGTTCTGCTGCGAAGCTTTAATTTTTTCGATCTCATGTTTTCTTTCTCATTCTTTTTCTTCTCGCTCGAGTTGTCTTTCCAGTTCGTTTTCTTCTCGCTCGCGTTCTCTATCTTCGCGTTTCTTTCTTTTCACGCGATCTTCCTGAATTATGTTAATTTGCGCAATCGCTAATTCTGGGTCATAATCTGGCGATTTTTCGATCTTGTCAATGATCGTCACGATTTTATCCGTGGAAGTTATTTGTACTTCCAACTCTTCTGCCAACGCAATTAAATCGACCTTTCTGAACTGTTTTAATCCTGTCATTTTGAAATTTTCAATTTCCCTTTTCTAACGCTGAAATATTTCTATCTAACTATAGGTAATTTTAGCTATCATAAAATAGTTTCGTAGATACACTACTTGAATTTAGACCTCAAATTAAAAGCACAATTTTTAACACCATTTAAAAATATACACTATGCAATTTTTCTATTTCCCCCACAATACCACATATAATACAATACAAAATTTCAATGGTTCGCAGGTAATAAAAAATAAATCGACTTATTTCTTAATTATAATTTACACAATTACATTTGCTAATCTACTGACAAATTGTAGCTATTTTTGCACGTGGGGAAAAACACACAACTGCATTCCTAACCTACTTCTTATTAGAATAAATTTTCCTTTTGACACAATTGAAATATCAACAAAATACTAGAATACTACTTTGCAGGACTTTTAAAGTAAAATTTTGGGTTCAATAATTTAACTAACTTTAAAATTTTCAAATCTTTAAATCCTATGACTTAAAATTTTCTCACAACATAGCATTAATTGTAATAGAAAAATTTCAAGCTTACGAACTCTTCTGACGACGTCACAAATAGTATTGCTTGCATCATGGACTGATTGTATATCCAGCAGGAGTAATTTCATACAGGCGTACTTTCACAGTAGAGTTAGGTGTATCCGTTCACAAATGTAAGTTTATCCACACACAATTGAAGACTTCCTTCAAAAACGAACTTCGAGAAGAATCTTTTTCAACACAACACTTTGTCTTCAGGCAGGTTATAATATCTCCACTTTTCTAATCGGTACCGCTGCCACCATTTTTGTCTGCTGTGGCGTGTTGAAGATAGGAAAACAGTTTTCTCTCAGACGAGGATTTTATTTACACACTAGCTGCGTGCCCGTTCTTCGCACGGTAGGAAACGAAAAATTTCCTCACATGTGTCATTCGAATTAATTCCAGTGATGTGGAATCTAGAAAAAGCAAAATTATTTCACTCTTGACTTAAAATTTGCGTCATATATGTAATAACCTGAGATCGTTGCAATATAAGGACACAAAAAAAAAAACTATGTCAGTGTCATTCGGTATCAAAAAAGTGAAAATGGACCGTTTGCAGTGAACTTCTCACTTTCAAAATGTCTTATTTCCTCAGACATGCTACCTTTTAGGTTCACGTTTTAGCGTTAAATACCTCAGACACTACATGAAATGGACATTTTTTTTAATTTTAAAAATACGTCACCCTCTCTTCCAACAATTTACAAAAAGAAAAGAGATAAGAGATAAGACTGCGCTCTTTAAAATTGTTTTTCTAGATTATGCAGTTTAATTTTTCTTCTCACAAATAAATCCAGTATTTATTAAAGGAAATCGAGCCAAGCAAAGAAATCGTCTGCTCGCGGGACCCGTTTTTATTTATTTTTTTCAACTAGCAATTTTAATCATTGTTACTGCATCCATGACAACCAAACCGCAAGATATCAAACCGAAAATTATAAGCAGGTGCTACAGAAATGAAAATCCTTTTTTACTTAAAAATTCGGAAAAATTCTCCTAATTTATATTTTCCCTCCGTTCTTCTTTTAAAAGTGGGCGGATTGTGTGCTCCGTCTTTTGCCGAAATATAAAAAAGTTATGACAGATAGAATTCAAGATGCAGCAGTTTTAAAAATATTTTACGAAAGTCAGCGTCCAATTTAATTTTATTTGAAAAATTGCCAAAAATCTGCAAATTATGTTACACAGTCCGAACAAACAGTTTTTAAAAGAAAATTTTCTCCTCTATACGATGATGTAACTATCGTTTTCTTGCGAGCGCAATTACCGGCGTTATTATGTATTACGCAATAAAAATCGCTAAAAATCGGACAAAACATAAAATAAACCATTTTCTAATTCGAATTTCGAAAAAATCGCTTCGAGGTGTGTCGGAACCCGTCTTGGAGAATTTCCGTACAAAATTTGGTAGGTCTACGATCACCCGTTTCGGAGCTACGCGAGACACAGACAGACAGACAAACGAACAGTTTACACACTGTTTTATTTATATAGATTAGACACACACAGACATATAACTATTTACAAATTTCTTAAAGGATTCTTGATTAGATAAAGTTCGGAGTGAACTTGAGTTCGATTTGATTAGAATCTTCTGGAGAAATAGGTAGCTTTATACGTGCTCGAAGACATTCGTATTCAATTTCCGCGAGGGAGAAACAGGACTATATCTGTCGTCACTGAAACACTGGTGTATCACAGTTCTAGAGCAACGTGCTATCGTGAGAAACAAGGGTTGAGAATTTATTCCCAGGAAAAGTTCAGCGGATACCTCGGTCCCTGGCAGACCGATAAATTTTCACCAACGAAAAAGTTTCCGAAGCAAGGTCGGAAAAATCAGAATCACGTGGCAGAGAGCAGTCCTGGTGACCTCTCGCTTCCCCGTACCAACGCTAGACTCCCTCTCTCTTCTCTCTCCACACCTGTCTTCTTCTCCTCGTGTAAACCTGTCCAACGAGTTCCCCCTCGCGGCTGTGGAATTTCCCCTTTCGTAAGTCCACCTTGCTTGGCATCTTTTTGATGAGTCGCCGACCTGTCCTTCGCTCGGTACACATGTACCTAGGAAAATTCCAACCGCTCTCCAAACGTGGGAAATCTCACACTCTGTATAATAATCTTCAAGTTTTTGCGTACAACACGTATAGGGCACCAACATCTTGATACTGCTTATAAGGCACACACAATAAAAATGACGTTTGTTGAACGGGTGTACCCCTTTTATAGGATTTGTTGTCAACGGAATGTAGCACGAGTATTACTTTGCCTCTTTCGAAAGGTACTAACTGTTCCGCCAACACGGGCGCCGACTTGTAAAAATTATTGGGGGGGCTCGTATCCTTACGGAGGTGGACGGGGGGACACAAAATCCTTCTCTCCGTCAGTATAATAAAGGGGTTCAGAAATTTTAGAATTGAGATTTCAAAATGTGCTTTTTTAACATAACACTTTCATGAAAATAAAAGGAATTCCATTTAATAAATTTTTCAAAAATTTTTTGAACTCATTTTTTAAATTAAGTATTTGAACTCAAGATCTCGAATCAGTCTTCAGTACACATATGGAGAAAGCAAATCTCCCTTCTGAAAGAACAACTGAATTTTAATTAAGTTAATAACAGCAAAACAAGTAAAATCTTTTTCGAAATGTATTTAAAGATAATTTCATAGGAAAGTAAATGCATGCAGTCAAATGTGGAAAACTGTTCTGCAAAACATTACTCCAGCTAATATTTCAGAATACCCTAGAAGTACAAACGAGACGAAATACTAAAATCTGGATTATTTTATTTACTTGCAAACAGAGATAATTTTTACTAATATAAAATAGTATTTTTTATTTTACTACATGATGAAATACCCATAAATTGAATCGACTTTAATTAAATGTCGCACTACTTTAAGACAGAAAAAGTGATCACATTTAAATTACATTTTTTGACAACTTTTTACAGATTACATTTAAAATTATTTTAAAAAACATAAACAAAGAAGTAATAAATACCTCCTTTCCATGTATTAAAACAAATCAAACAAATATACAAACCATCATACAAAGTTACAAGTCCTCTCTTCTACACATACATTTTAAACGGATTTCCGTGATTTGAATTGTAAAAACAATAAATAAATAAAATATACTTTTAAATTCATTCTCATAGTATTTTCACAGCAGGAAAAAAAAAAATTTTTCAATAATATCATCCTTGTTAACATTTAAAAATGATTTAACAAAGAAATCCAAGTGCGAGAATATATCAAAATTCAGAGTCTACACTATTTTAGGTCTTCATAAACATTTTAATACTGAAACTTTCATTTTACATTAAACTAAGAATACTCATATAATCTTTCAATAACATTAAAAATGAAAAGAAATGTTGAAATGTGGTGTTAGGCGAACTATCTGCGCGAGGGATCTAGGCCGGGGGGGGAGGCTTCGTGTGGAACTTGGCATAGAAAACTCGACATATAAAATCTGCATTGCACTTTAAATCACACTTCTTTTTGGAAAACCGTTCCAGATTACCTTAACAATTATGAAAACAAATTAAACCAGCACATAAGCAATTGGCAAATCAGAGACGCTCCTGGCAAAATGGACACATAGTAATAATTTTATAAACTAAAACCATAATGAATTATGCTATTTGAAACATATTTTGATGATATTTGTGAAACAATATATGAAAATTTATTTTTATTCAGTACGGAAAAAAGTTGTATAAAATATAATCGTGCTTTACATTTAAAAGTGGAATAACACAGAAACAGATATACAATGCCAAAATTATCACTCTGAATTATTGTAGATATTTACAGACAATTTTTAAGAATACTCAATAATATGAAAAATGGAAACAAAATGAATGAAATCTAATTCGAAATCATAGTCTACGCCATATTATTTTTAAAACATATATAAAAACTCCACTGCACTCTAAATCACCCTTCCATTTGGAAAATTGTTCCAGATTACCTTAACAATTATCAAAACAAATTAAACTAGCACACTAGCAATTGGTAAGTCAGAGACGCTTTGGCTAAATGGATACATAGTATTCATTTTATAAACTAAAACCATAACGCATTATGTTATTTGAAATTTATTCTGATGATATTTGTGCAACAATATACGAAAATTAATTTTTATTCAGAACGGAGAAAAGTTGTATAAAATATGATTGTGATGACTGGGGTACGAAGGGTATTTTGTTTGTAAGCCTTCTTATGATTACCATAGCCCTTTCGTGTAAACATAGTGCTAAAAGTTCTCCTTATTGAATTTGCAAAATATACATCCATCTAATGCAAGGTATCACTGAAATGTGCACATAAAAATTCAAGCTAAATAGTCAGCTTCAAACTTTCTAGCACATATTCATTCAAATTTCAATTAAGAAGTGTACAATGCCAAAAAGTGTTTCTTGTGTACGAAGTCAGTAATGAATCAGAATCATTTTCTCAGGGTTACATATACATATACTGTATAAATATTAACACTAAAGTAGCTTTAATAATGTTTGATTATATTTTTTCCTTCTAAATTTTAACGCAGGCCTCTAAAATGGTAGGAGCCCACAGGTGAAAGCCTACTCAGCCTAATGGGTAATCCGGCCCTGTTTAGGTATAGTCCCTCTTTCCCCATGACAGCCCCCTCCTTCCTCCTCTATAATTTTTATGGTTTTGTAGCAGTTACGCTAGTTTGATATTCCATAAATAATAATTTACAAACATAGGTGCTTCATAGAGTGCTTTTACGGAAGAGGGAGGCTATTTGCAAGTGTGGGGTGGAGGTGGGGGTCGAATACGAGTATATGTATCACACGCCCAATTCACATATTTTTCTAAAACCATTTTTTGATTTTGATCGTTTTCTTTCATTGTGGGTTCGAGGCAACTACCCCATTCACCCTTACGTTAATCATGCTCGCTGTAACTCCCCTTTCCTTTGCCCTCTATGTATGGATGAATATGGATGAATGCACATATTTACAAAACGGCTGCATATTTTTCTGCCAAGGAACAATGACTGAGCACATAGTCAGAATATTGTGTGCATACTTTAGTGTTGTTATAAAACAAAGTAAATTAGTCAGAGACTAATGGTTTTCTAAAGAGGAATTCTCTTTCAGCAACACAATATGATATGTATGCACATGATCAAGGCCTCTCTGAATTTTGAGCCTTGTCCAAGCTCGGCTTGGGCCCTCGTTTTTTTTCTTCCTTCTTTCTTGGCGAGATGGTTAATCTAGGCCCATGACCACTGTGACCCCCCTCTGGAACCGCCACTGGCACCATATGCAGCCAAGAGTAGCAAAATAATGAACCGAAATTCGCCTAAAACAACGAGTCTTCTTAAAGATTTCATGGTTTTCAAATGTTCGTTTCTAAATTTTCGTATTTATGTGTAAAGTAACAAAAATTTTTGAAAATCGTAGGGGGGCTGGGAGACAGCTAAGTAGTGCTCAGCCCGCGTAGCCCTCCCCCCCACCTCTGATTACGCCCTTGATGGGGGATAGAGTTTTATATGTAAAGAGAGAAGATAAGAGCAAGCAATTATAAAATATAATCCAGAAGTTGTGCTGCTCGAAGATTTTTATGAAATCATTTTTTATTTAGCTCTTAACTGTAGCTAAATCAGAAACGTTAAGCGTTCGATATTAGTAAAGTTTTGATAAAGCGTATAAAGAAATGAATACTATCTATATCCGAAACTGTATTAAACATCAATTTTTCATCTATCTCACAAGGTTCTTCATGATTTAAAATCTTCAAACTTAAATTTGACTATCAATTTTCTGCCTTGAATTGTTTTTAAGTCACATTTAAACGGTTTATTTTCAGCATCGAAACTTAATACTGCTGGGAAATGGGAATGTCACAATCGTTTGCAGTTTTGCACAATGGGAAAATCTCCCTTATGGTCAGACGTCTACAGAAGAGTCTGTATCTCACAATAGAACAAAAGTGAAAGCTTTTGCTGTACTGATTTAAAAAAGAAAGATTACATTACATGAGAACGACCCTCCTAAAAAAAACGCAGTCCTCTCCCTACTAGAAAGCAATTCCATCATCAATTGTGTCATGGTGTAAAATCTGAAGGGTTCTTGTGGGGGAAAACACCCGTTTCTTTTTGCCTAGCTATCTGATGGTCATTTGTTTGTGCTTGCGCTCTTGATAAAGAAGGTTGACATCCGTGCCTTACGGCATTACAGGCGCCCAACGTAATTCCTGAATCCCTGTGAAAGAAAAAGCGGAGTGGGAGACAGAAGAAGCTAGCGATACATTCTCTATTTTTAGGATTCTTAAGTTTAACCGATTTGGAGGAAGAAATATGATTTGACACAAAAAAGTTGGAGTGAAGTTTTTGAAGGGGCTCAGCCCCTGAATAAAAATATTGGGGGGCTGAAGCCCCTTCAAGCCCCATGGAGTCGGCGCCTATGTCCGCCAATGGAAACGCAGTCCAATTTGGATCGTCTGAAAATGTCGTAGAACAGGTAAATAGAAAGGACGCGTGTTATGAACGTTGACGACTTCACCGTCTTTTCTTTCTACTTTCACAATTTTTAAGAGAGATGCATGTATATCACGCACGACTCGAAGCTCAACGAGGTCACAGTTCACGTACATAAAGGGAAAAGCCGCATTAGAATCTTCCACTAAAGAGCTTTGGTCCACCCAGACTCCTGGTTGAAAACCTAACAGTTCAGCAATTCCTTCGTGAAGTATTGCATTACAACCCTCCTTAGTTTTAATCGTCACTTTTTCCGTGACGGCATGGTAAGAAAATTCAGTTTTATTTTTGTGAGAAGACAAAGTCATAGCTTTTAACAAATGGGGTACAGTTTCATAACATCCAGGTGGAATTCTTCGCCCGTTTTCTTTTCCGTCTCCCAAATCAAAACCAAATAAATTGGTAACGGATGTTACCCAGACAGCACATAAGCTTAAATCAAGCTTGTCATTTCTTTGAATTTGACGTATTAATACAAACTTGACAGTTCAGTTCATTTTAAGCTTGCAGAAAGCTTGGAGATTACAAAAAAAATGAGTCAGCAAATATTTTCACGCCGAATTTAAGTCATTTGAACTGTCAAGCTTGAATACAACTTGATTACTGCATGATTTGGGAAGCCACATCCACACAACAAATGATCAAATCAGTCATAAATGTACTTGACGATAGAATTAAAAAAAAGATTCTATATTTCCAAATATTGAAATTCTTCAAAATAAAATGCAAATATACTACAAAATTGATTTCAAAATCAGTCGTTTGTCTCGATTTAGGCCAATATTGCCCAACATGAGTGTTGCGATATTGAAAGTTTTAAAACGTGTGCTGCTTTAAAGTTTATATTATGCTTATTTCCCTATTAGTAAAGTCTATAAATAACACATAACATTATTCTAATTTTGATTCATCCCACGGAAAAATAAAAGATGCTGATCGGCATCGGGCACACTGATCAATGTCGTAAAAAAAACGGCGTGACAACCATAACAGTCACTTCAAACTATAGTCATGTAACCTCGAGTCAGATTGGCATGGTGGTTAGGACGTTGGCTTCCCACACCTTAGATCCCAGTCGCGAACGCTAGACGGAAACAAACTAAAATAGAGAGTTTTTGCATAGCGATTTCACTCACCGTAACGCTAACGTTAAACGTCATAGGACAGTACTGCGCATGCGCCCGTATAAAGTTTACAGTATTTGAACTACTAACAAAAAGAGAGGTTTTGCATAACGTTTTTGCTCCCTAAGCATTTATCAGATTATATTCGTCTTTTCTTTCAGTATTGCCATCTAGTGGCAAAAAAATTAATTTTTTATGTTTTTTTTTCCCGTGAAAATTTCCCCCATAATTGCATCGCATCAGGGCCCGACTATAACACATGATTGTGCCCAGGGCACTTTTCAAATTATGGGCCCCTATATGAGGTGCGTAGGCAGGAAAATTTTTCCGGGGGGAGGGGGGGGGGGATATGAACTTTTATGTGTATAAATAGACAGAATTTCTGCACGGCATAAATCTTGCTATCCCTAATCAAAAAATTTCTGGGGGATATATCCCAATATCCCCCCCCCTTCGCTACGCCCCTGCCCTATATAACGCCGGCTTACCAAGTTGATATTGACAGTAAAAAAATGGGTACTTTTAAATTTTGATAATACTACTGGTAATGTGCCAATGTTAGCAACCTCGTATTTTTCTTATGATTACATTATTTGTTACGTAAATAAATTGTTTAGTCATTGTATAACTTTAGTTGTATAATACAACATGTGGATTTGACAATCTGGGACCTAATATTGAAAAGGGCGTGGCTGAATTTCTCCAAGAAAAGGAAATATTGCACAAGAAAAGATTTTGCTCAAATAATCATGACATTGATATTGTAAAATTCATGTCTCTGATCTAGATTTGTATTGCACCTATTCATATACATTGTTATAGTTAATAAAATTGCTAGTATGCTAAGAATGGCAATCTTGTATCTACTTTTTATGTTTACCTTATCATTTTGTTTATTTTAATGGCGACAGGTGCAAATAATTTAAGCTGGCAAATTTGGTAATGAGTGGTGTTATCTAAATGGAAAAGTACCCGAAATTGCTTAACCACACATGAATTTTCAGCTTTAATACATTCTACCAGAAAGCATTTCACATTGCCATAAAGAATAAATTTTGTAATTCCTCAAAAGAAGTTATAAGTTTCACAACTTTTTAAAAAACCATCTCAAGTTATTTGCTTTTATAACAAATTGAAAAAAAAAAAATGCTTACATTCAGCACTGAAATTCAAACACCTCTGAACAGCAAATCTCTATAATTCATTATAATTTTTAGATGTAAACACTGAAATTTATTAAGGGGTAAATTACACTGTGAAATTCAAACAGCAGTGATTGAATTTTAACCACAAGTATTTTTAAGGAGAGTTAGTATTTGCTTTCGTGAATGCAGGGCATGCCTAGGCACTTATAAGACCAATAAGAAAAAAACATCTTTAAGCAAACTTTTAATTTACTATTATGAAGAAACAATATTTACAAGAGAAGGTCGAAAAGTTGCAAGGTTAGGCTTTAGGCTAAAGCTCGGATTTATATTGCATAAAAGCATAAGTACCGAAGCTGCTCGATTTTAGAAGGGGTACTTAGAAAAGAAAAATTACACTAGCTACTTAGCATGAAATGTTATATAATTGTAAATAGTGCATATTTATTTAATAATTAATGGCTTTTTGCGAGATTTTTTGAAAGTGAATTCATCAATAACATCATTGAAATCTAATTGAGATGTTAAGTCACTCTCAATATGCAAAATACTTAGAGCAGCTAAATTATCCTGCGTTATTGATGAACGTAATCTATTTTTTACCCTTCTCAAAACAGAAAAAGAACGTTCACTTGTGCAGTTCGAAATGTGCATTGTTAATAATATTTGTAAAGCAGTATCCAAATTTGGAAAAGCGAGTACAATATTTTGTGATCTTATTATTTCCAATTTTTCACCTGCACTCATTTCTTGTGAGAAGAAATGAGAAAACTGGTTCATTTCATCTACAAAATCATCATCAATATCTTCACTGTATAAGGCATGAAATTTTTTTGCATCTTTTTTTAAGCTTTCTTCAGAGCAACTTTTCATTAAGAAACCAAAACGAGTTTCTATTTCAGAGTAGGCTGCCTTTCTCTTATGACGGTCAGATAGTAGTGCGTCACAAATCACATAAAAACACTGAATTTTATATGCTTCTCGGCCTGTCAAAATCACACTATCATTTTGGCCTTCATCAAGAAATCTGTTCTTTGGTAGCTTAATTTTCCTTTTGAGATCATAATCTTTTTCGGCTAACTTTGTTGCCTCATCATCATTTTGCTCAAAATTGTCTCGTACTGACTGTACAAAATTGATCAGTGATTCAAATAAGGGTTTCAGTACGGATATGTTAGCAGTTGCTAACTGAGTAGTTTTGTTACTACTATTTAAACGCTGTAAAATAGTATTCCAAACAACAAGCAAAAGAGCAGTTTCAAATTTTTCAAGCTTTTTCCTTAAAGCTCTTGCTTCATGCTCGATGGCTATTTTTTCAGTTTCGTTCGCTTCTATTAGTTGCAAAGCCTCTACAATCTGGTGGTAATTGATTTTGAGAGACTTTGTAGCATCTGCAGCAGCAGACCATTTAGTTGAACAAACAGGCTTTAAAGTTAATGCACCATCTAACTTAGTAGGTAAAACTTCCCATCTGTGTGTTGAACTCGAAAAAAATTCATATATGCTCTGTACCAGTCCAAAAAATGAAGCTGCCTTTTCACAACATTAAACTGAGTTATGTCCTACCAGATTTAAAGAATGCGAAGAACAGGGTATATATTCTGCTAGTGGACTCAATTTCTTTATTTGAAATTGAAGTCCAGAATATTTCCCCAGCATGTTGCTCTTGCATTATCGTACGACTGTCCACGATAGTTTCTGATATTGAGATTCATGTTCTCTAGCAAACCTGTAACATTATACGTTAAATGATCTGACGTATGACTATGTATATGAAGAAATTTAATAAACCTCTCAACAGGTTTCCCAGCTTCATTTACATACCTCAATATAACAGCTAACTGATCATTGTGGACAATGTCAGGCGTTGAATCAATTATTAATCCAAAATATTTGGATTATTTTACTTCGGCTACAATAGTATCTAGTAGCTTTTCACCCATGATTTCAATAATTTCTGCAACCACTGTTGAAGATAAATAATTGACATTTCCAGTGCCAGGATTACCATACTTGGTTAAATGCTCAGCAATAAATGGATCTTATTGTCCAACCTCCAAACCTCGAAAATTTCCATTATGTGCAGAACCTAAAGTTTCATCATTTCCATAGAAAGCTAAGCCACGTTGAGAAAGAAATCTAATACAAGACACAACTCTTTTTACCACATTTCTCCAGTACAAGCAGTTCGCTTCACATTCTTCAACCATCTTACAATCAATACGCGATACTGTTGACAAACGTTGGGAAAAACAAAGTACTGAATTTCGGTGAGTTACAGAATTTTCATGCTCCTGCAATCTTTCTGATGTATTTTTCCAATAGGAAAAACCACTTTCACACAAAGCTTGGTTGCTGGTACTAAAAAGTTTGCAAAGATAGCAAAATACAGCCTTTTTCATTGGAGAATAAATAAGCCATTCTCGTTTAACAAGTTCGTTGTTATTTTTTCTTCTATAACTAGGGGCCAAGGCCCCCAGACTCGCTACGCTCGCGTTTCGTATGAGGCATTCGGCCCCTAATCAGGCTTATTCGTAAAAAACACATAATTTCAAGAGACAAAACCCGAAGATTGGATCAGATAGAATGTTACTGAGCTACGCATTGCTTGGTTCTTGCATCTTCATTGGTACATAAAAATTTAAACTTCACACTACAGTAGACCCCCTCCCTCTCATAACACGGAAGATATTTTGCTATGGGAATCCGTGTTGTACGGGTCCTGAGCTATACTACACCTGGAGTGCGGACTCCGCTTATAATCGCTGGAAAAATTATTTGCACTCTTCAGAAACACAATGATTTTCAATGTTGCCATTCAAAAGTTATATTAATTAGGTGCTAAAGCATAATAAAATCAGAACATCTGTTTCAGCTGTATTTTTAATAATGTAAAACCTATTGGACACCCTTCGAATTTGCCACCCATTGCGATTTTTCATTATTTGGCGACTTGCGTATATGTAAAGTTAATAAAAGCTACGGAACAGATAGGATAGCTTGCCACCAATGGCGACGTTTCATTATTTGGCGATTTACACATGCTCACAACCTATAATTACTGTTCATGTAAGGTTACCGGAAAACCGTTATCCATATTTTCATTTACATAATCGTTTGCAGATTGGCGTACTTAGCACCACGAATTATACCATCTCGTCGCGCTAGCAAATATCCAAAGTGTACTGTAACTGCTATAATGGCATAGTTAACGCCACCAAATATTTCTACTGGTAGCAAATAATCCAGCTGGACGAGAACCGGCTTTAAAATAATCTGCATTTTAATTATTTTTCATTTTCAAGATATTAGTTATTCTGTTTTGGAAAAACGAATAATCGCTAATTCTAAACTCCTGTTGTCTAAGCGAACTTACTATTTGAAAATTTTCAACTTTGTGTAACACATTTTGAGTTACTTATTTCATATAGTTTTTATTTTGGCGTAAAATGGGCGTAATTCTAACTCATGTTTGTAAATTTCACGCGATTCTAGATACTTGGAAACGCTTTGTTGCAAAGGAATGGATGATTTTATGCCAAATCTGGCAACCATTCGGTTTATTTTTTTCAGTTTTTTATTAATATCTTCTAAAATAATCCAATTTTCGAAATTTAAATCAGCTTAGCAGGTACTTTGGAATTTTTCGAATCTGTGGGCACCTTAGTCGAAACTCAAATCCCCACGGTTTAGGAGGAGATACGCTGACAAGCTTTTGACAGCGGCGGCGACAGCGGCCTTTACTTTTTTTTAGAATAGAGAGAAAATTATTTTCACAAAGCGATCGGCATTTTTCTTTAATAACACATTTAGCAGAGTTGATTTCTTCAATGTTTTGATTAGGCTTATTGCGTATAAAATACTCACGAAATTGATCATTAATTTGACTAGGCCAAAGCGCAATATCTTTTGCCACACGCAAATAAAACTCGCCCTGATCATTGTTTTCTGTTACATCAGAAATTAAAATACTATCACTTGAAGGCTGAACTGCAAGTTCGTTAATTTCTCCTTGGGGCATAGGGTTGCTGAAATGTTCAGAATCCTCATATATGTCATTTTTACTATTTTCCACCAAGTGATTGTTTGACTCTCTGGATCCTCATTAATTTCATTACTATTTTCCACAAAACAGATTTTTTGACTCAGTTCTGAAACCTACTTTTCACTACTGTTTTCCACCAAAGAGGTTTTTTGAATCTCTTCTAAGTCCTCGTGATCCTGTGACAATATTTGGACATATTTTTTTTTATTGCACCTTCAGAAGCTTTCAGCTGAGCATTTTGCTCGGCCTTTCGCCGCCTCTTTTGCACTTCTCATGGCTGTTTGCCCAAAGTAAACTTTAACAGTGACAATTCAATTACTAAGCACAAAAAATAAAATAACAAATAAAAAAGATAACGATAAGAAAAATTTAAACTATATATTAAAACTAATGATCACTAGATGTGCGTGAAGCGAAAGCGTGAGCGAAAGTAAACAAACGTAGCAGTAGCAAGATGTTGCCAAGCGAGCAAGAAAGAAGTTTTAATAGAAACCATGGTGACAACTATCTTCGGATGCTTTCCCCATGGATCACAGAGCCATGGACAGAGTGGAGCGCGATATAATGTTACAAAACTAGCAGTGATGCTTAAAAAAAAAACAAATTGGTGAACAAATTGCATTCATTTACTACTTCGCTCGCTCATCAAGTGAAATTAAGTGGACGTTTTGGTTTAAAATTTACCAATATAAAGATGAAGATTTGTAAATTTTTCCTCACAGAAAAATTTTGGGGCCCCTACCTGCATGCAGTGCCCAGGGCACGAGCCCCGAGTGCCCGTGCGATAATCAGGGCCTGCATCGCATTACTTTTAGAAATTATCGTATAAAATGTTAAGCAAAATAAATTTATAGAATTAATGAAATCCTCAGAAAATAGTTACAAACAAATTAAAGCATAATTTTTTATTTTAAGCAAATGAAAAATTAAAATACAAATTTCTTATTTGTTTATTTTTGCGCGTATTTTTTCTTTTTTTTGCGTATTTGGACAGTTTAGGTAAATACGGTTGAATTTTTCACGAAATTAGTTTTTAAAATAATTAAAATCTCCAGAAACTATTTTTTTTTCAAATGCAGTACGAACCACTAACACGGAGCGTTTGTCTGAGCAGTAATTAGAACTAGAACCTACAAAATATTTATAAATAAATTAAACCCACTGCGAACACTACTTCACAAACCTGAATTTTTAATTTGTCTGCAATAATTTTTAAAAAAATCAAGGGTTGTTTACAAACCTGTAATTTTAATAAAATAATTATAAAAACCTGGATTTTTTAATTCGTCTATAATTATTTTTAGTTTTTGTGTCTAGTGGTTCTTATTGCATAAAAATAAGAAATAATTATTGTATGAGGATTTTAATTTTTTTTAAACTAATTTGGTTAAAAATTTAACCGCATTTTACTAAAGTTATTCAAATAATCAAAAGAAAAAACATAGGTCTAAATTAATTTTTTGCTTTAAATTTAAAATTTTGCTTTAATTTGTTTATAACTATTTTCTGAGGATTTCATTATAAAATTTTAAACGAAATTTTCTTAAACCAACGCAAAAAAAAAAAAAAAAAAAAAAAAAAAAATCCTTTGGAAAACAATTTATTCTCCCGACACTAGATGGCGATACCAAATGAACGATGTAAAAATTTAAAGATCGACGAATGTTCAAGATTTCGAGCTAAAAACTCCTAAAGCACTAATAAGTTAACTTTTATAGTAAATGTTGTTCCTTTGTCGGCTATATTTATTCATATTTTATTAAGAATGTTAAAGCACACTTATTTGGCGGCCATCTTGTTTTCGATAGCGTTTACCGGTTACCCTATCCGCTTACCTTAGAGAAATAGCATGTTACGTTAACGTTATGCTGCTGCCCGGTATACGTGAGCATGCGCAGTACGGTCAAAAACCAGTTTAGCGGATAGCGGTACCGTTAACGGAGGAAAATACGCTATGCAAAAACTCCACAATAACTTGAAGTTTCAGTGTAGAGGGGAAAATGCATGGAAAAATAAAACATATATGGCGAGTTAGCCGACCGGCGCCCCATGTATTTAGGAAAATTTTGTAGAGTGTAGTAAATATGAATTAAGCTTGCTATGTCAAGCTTAATGCAAGTTGGGCAAGTGTAAACTTGAACACTTGATTCAAGCTTGCATTAAGCTTACACGCTTGAAATTTTCTAGCTTAATTCAAGTTTATTGACTTGACTATTTTTTTTTTTTATTGAGTCTCGAGTGAAAAAAAATGTTAGTTTTTGATGTTTTAAGAGCCCCCTACAAAGGACAGCTCAAAAAATTTTTTTAAGAGGTCGCTCCAAATTTTTTTAAACTTCAAAAATCGTCAAAAATCGAATTTTTTGTTTTTTAATTTTTTTTTCTCGTTGCGGTATAATTTTATAGATAAAAAAAAGTTTCTGAAAGTTTCAGTTCAAAAATTTAAATTTTGAAAGGTCGCTCACAATTTTTTTAAATTTATTAGATCATTAATTTAGATTTTTTAGACTAAGCAATTAAACAAAAAAAATAATTTTTATATTTATAGACTATCTGCGTGCCCGTTCTTGTTCTACTGTTACTACCTATTACTTATACTATCTATTACTTATATTAATATTATCTATCTTCGTTTCTCCCTCTAATAATGCCCAGTTTAAAGAAACAGATTAGATATTTTAAACTAATGGTGCCTTTCTACTATTTGATGATTCTTTAGAATTTATGCATTGCCATTAAAACATCTGTCCATATATTTTTAAGCATGAGTCTTGTCAGACTGACGTATTTAACACCGAAAAATAGTTTATCTCGGCGTAGTGGTAAATATCCATCCTGCCCAAATATAAATATTTACCTCCATGGTTGTCTCGTGTAAAACATCAAGCTGTATAACCTAGAGGAACTATTTAGACTAGCTCAAATTGCGAATTGGACGTTAAATTGTGTTGATGAGTTTACAAATTTCACGCAACTTTCAATTTGTGACGTCACGTTCTGACCCCGAGTAGTTGAGTATGGTTATTTCTCGCAGTAGTTTTCAAACGGAGTAATATTGAACCATACGACGTTGGAAATAATTTTTATATTTATAACAACAGCACTTGCAACACTTGCAACAGAACTTATCAAAGTTAATTTAAGAGATAGGGTTTATTCCTAGTTAATCGGTATTTTAAATATTTTCCGGAGCTATTTTGCTAATGATGTAACTTTTCTGCAAGAGCTCGCTAAGTTGCTGGAATTCAACAAAAAAAAAAGTATATCTAATATATATACCGCCAATAGTAGTCCAATCTTGGCGACATTTTGCACGATTTTTGGGAATGTATCCGGCGACCGTCGTCAAACCGATAGCGAACGCTATGTATTATGTTAATTAGTATTTTTCACCTCTAGGCGACATTCGAATTTCGCAAGATTTTAAAAATCGCAAGTTTCCTTTTGTTATTACGGTGGTTGAAAAACCATAGTATTCAAAAATCGCCAAGGGTAGCTCGCGCATTAAACAAAATACTTTGGGTTTTTATAATAGTAAATTTTTACGTGAAAGCCTTTCAAGTAAGGCTGGGATTCAGACTCTATTTACCGTCATGGAAACCAGTTTAATTACCGATTCTAGTTTTATATTGGTTTAAAAACTGGAATCGTCAATAAAACTGGTTTATAATGACTGTCAATAGAGGTCTGCAACCCAGACCTAATTAGATTTCTAACTAATTTTTAAACTCATGACGTCAAAATGACATCATTCTCAGTTGCGACATCCAACATGAATTAGTCAATGAAGAAGAAAAAAAGTACACGTTGTTTTACTTTTCTACATCATCTGATAAGGTGGAAGTTTATTATTTCGCTCGTGGTGTAATTTTTCTAAAAGCTAGTTAACCTAGTTAGGATTTCTAATGCATTTTTACACTCGTGACATCAAAATGATGTTAGTCTTTCTTGAATTATTGAAGGCAATAAATACATAAATCTAACTTATGTCAACTAATCTCACTAATGGGCTTAAATCAGACATTTGAGTAGCTTTCTACCCTGAAAATTGCGAAAAATCGTTAAAATTAGGGAACAGGTGGATTTTCAGAATTTTAAAGTTGACTACGGACTATTCTATGTCGTTTTACATATTTGTGCAAAACTTCAAGCCGATCAGTAGGACGGTGTGGGAGGAGTTCCCGGACAAACAAACAGACAAACAAACTTTCACATTTATATAATAGATTAGTACATTAAAAAAAAAAACTTTTACCTCATGAAACTTAGTAATAGTTTTTGTACTACGTTTCACTTTTCATGATTAACAATAAATAAACATCAACATACCTCTAAGTATAACCCAGCAAATGCAATTTCATACTGGTTAATTTTCAGTGTTACTCGATAATCTGGAACCACTTCACATGAACCATATGTCTTGTTCAATCATGAAAATTTTGTGTACTTTTGAGGACAAGGACTTTTGAGGTTCAGAGCAGGGGGAAACCTGATCAGAAAAATGACTTTGACATCACAAAGTTTAGAATTTTTTACTTGGATAAAATGAACCAAAAATTTAATATTCCTACAAAAACATACTTTTAAATATTGAAATATATTCATAAATTTCCCACTTGAAACTGCAAAACTATAAGTAATTTAATAGTGAAAGTAAACATTCTTTTTAGTCTAATTATTGTGTTTATTAAAAAAATGGCAATAAGTGCAGGGCTATTAGTAATGAGTAATTAGGTATGAATTATACAAATATATAAAAATGCATTATTATTCTATATTTTAGGTAGAATAAAAAAAATTAAAAAACTAGAAGAGAATAATTTAGTCAACATTTTGTTTTTCAAGTTTTTAATTAACTGTGTATGTCATTCCAGCTCAAAATTTGCTCCTGAATTTTAACCCCCTTCCTATCATCCTATCGAGCTGAAAATTTGCATGCATATGTAATTGCGGTGACACTGAGTACAACTCTTTTTAATTTTTCAAAACTTTTTTTTAACTATCAAATATATCTTTCCCAAAAAATGTATTATCTTACACATATCAGCTCGTATCTAGTTAGTTATTGGTCGGCAATTTTTTATCATTACATCCTCGGAAAGTTCTTTCGAAAATGGAACAACATAAATGGCAACACAATCTAGTTCTTTCAGGAATGGAACAAATATGTATTTAATCTTCACAAAATCTCAAAATTTATAAAGAAAAATTTGAAGTAATGGCGGATTAATGCATTTTTGTCGGGGGGAGAGGGCGGTTAGTTAGAAGAGGTAAGTGAAACGGCAAACATACAACCATTTTATGGAAGTAAAATAGGATCTTCTTCATAAAATTCTCTTTATGTAACCTATTATATAAATGTGAAAGTTTATCTGTTTGTTTGTTTGTTTATTTGTCCGGGAACTCCTCCCACACCGTCAAACCGATCGGCTTGAAATTTTGCACATACACGTAAAACGACATAGAATAGGCCGTAGGCTACTTTAATATTCTGAAAATCCACCCGTTCCCTAATTTTTAACGATTTTTCGGAATTTTCAGGGTAGAAAGCTACTCAAATGTCCGATTTCAGCACATTCGTGAGCATGCGCCGAGACGGTTGGTCGCAGATCTACCGAATTTTGCATACGGCTTCACTAGGACAGATCCTAACACGCCTCGAAGCGATTTTTTCGAAATTCGAATTAGAAAATGTTTTATTTTATGTTTTTTTTCCGATTTTTCTCGGTTAATACGTAATAACGCCGGTAATTACACTCGCAAGAAAATGATATTTACATCATCGGATAGAGGAGAAAATTTTCTTTTAAAAACTGTTTGTTCGGACTGTGTAACATAATTTTTAGATTTTTTGGAATTTTTCAAATAAAATTCAATTTGACGCTGACTTTCGTAAAATATTTTTAAAGCTGCTGCATCTTGAACTCTATCCGTCATAACTTTTTTATATTTTGTCAAATGACGGAATATACATTTCGCCCTCTTTTAAAAGAGAAACCAGAGGAAAATATAAATTAGGAGATTTTTTTACGAATTTTTAAGTAAAGAAGGATTTTCATTTCAATAGCAGCTGCTTAAAAATTTCGGAATGATATCTTGCGGTTTGGTGGTCCTTCTTGGAGACAGTAACAATGATTAAAATTGCCAGTTGAAAAAAATAAATAAAATTACTTTAAAATAACTGAGTTTTCGCATGTGAAATGTGCGTCATTTTGATGTCAAGAGTTTAAAACCCCTTTCGAAATTCAATCAGAATAACGGACTCACAAGCAAAACATACGACACGCATGAAATACTTCTGTATTTTATTTTACGTTGCCAGAAAAAGAATTGAATGCTGTTTTTTCACCAGTGAATTATCCAGCATTATTTTCAATTGAGATTTTAAACGGGACACGTTTTCAAATCGCAGGAAATATATTGCGATGTTAAACAGGACCTGATTATGACCAACAGGGGGCCCCGGGCATTGATGAATTTGGGGGGGCCACCATCTATGGAATTTGTTTTATTTTTCATAAAATTTTGTTATAAAAAAAGAAGAACATTTGAAATTGGGGGCCATCTCGAGCCGGGAGCCCTGGGCAAAGTCCCGATTTGCCCGTGCGATAATGGGCCTGGTGCTAAATACGCCAATCTGACAAGAATTATACGTAAAAAATTATGGAGAGCTGATTTAGTGGCAACCATAAAGTGAAATGATTGTCGTTTATGCTAATGCGTAAATTGCAAAGAATCACCAAAGAGTAAAAGACTCCATTCGTAACAAATATCTAAACCGTTTCTTTAAATTAAGCATTAACGGTTGCAAAACGAAAATATATTGTATTGGTATCAGTAAAAGATAGTATAAGGAATAGTAAGTATATATGCTAAGGCAATATTGATCAAAGCACAATATACCGCATTAATAAAAATTTCGGGAAACTAAGTCTTCTATTCATTTTTCAACAGCCGTATTACATCATAGCTAACTAAACATTAAATAATACTACGTCGCGTTAATATATCCCGCGGTGGTTTCAACAGAAAAGACTGTAACGGAACTTTCTTTTTTCTTGTGGATTCCTTTTTGTCACAAGCAGTTATGATCACATTTTAGGAAAATGTTCTCTTCTAGCCTTGCGAAGAGCGGTTACACAACTATTTAATTTAATTATAAAATAAAACGGTTCTCCGCGTCATGTAGTATCTAAGGTAATAATGGCATAACTTAAATCTAAGAAAGAGTAGAAATGTCATCTTAGAAAATGTCTCAATCTGATGTAGAAATGAGACATTTTGAAAATTAGGAATTTTCACTGCAAACCGTCACGCTTTTCTTTTCTAATCGCGAATGACACCGACATAGTTTTTTGCGTCATAATATTAATAAGGGTCTCAAGTCAGTACTTATACTGACTTTACAAATAACTAATGAGTAACTTTACGCCAAGAGTCAAATCATTTTGCTTATTTTTAGATCCCAAATCACTGGAATCAATTCGAACTATACATGTAAGAAAAAGTTTCGTTCCCTACCGTGTGGAGAACGGGCACGCAGCTAGTACCCAAATAAAACACCTGAACCTTACAACTAAAACTAGTAGTTGTTAGTTGACGGTTCATGTAACGTGGCTAAACTAAATTAGTTTTAGTTTTCTGTTCAACTAAAACTAATTTAGTTGAGCATAGTTAGTTGAACCTTACAACTAACTATTAGTTTAGTTGTCATTTACCTGTAAACTAACTAAATTAGTTTTAGTTCTTAGTTGATAGTTGAAGATTAGTTTTTGCCCAACTCTGTTCATAAGGCCGACCAGCGTTCAACTGCCTAGTTTGAGAGAAGAAATAGTGTTTTCTTACTCTAGAGGGCGCCCTTGCATCACAAAGAAGCTCTTTTTTTTGCCGGATAGGACACGACATATGGATTATATTTTCAGTAATTTTAATTATTTTCATTATCAAATGAATTTCAACTTAATATTTTTTTGCGGCGTGTCTAAGAAAAAGTTGCACAATGTTCAATCTGTTTGGGAGGAAATCCAATAGAAGAATATTTGGGAGGAAATCCAATAGGAGCCCATAGCTTTTTGAAATTTCACCTTTCAAAACACTAAATCTGAAAAATATAACATTTATCCCATTTCTATATCAGTTCATTGAAAGTATTACTTGCATTTATAATATACAACACAGTACAAAGTGTTTATTTTTGCATTCAGATTCATCGAGTTGTAGCATTATTTGTAAGATGAAGAATTCCCGATTGGATATTCTTAAAATTTTGCTTGTTTACTATGAATGAGGTGTTGCAAGATAAACGACTAGATACCATTTTGTGAGCTGTTACTGCGAACATAATTTATTTATAACGTAACATTGCGTGAGCTTCAAAGCTTTACCCAGGTATGGGCAAACTTTAGGATGTTAGCGAAGTCGCGGGCCGTATAATTGGGATTTACATTAGATTTTGAATGGTTTAAATTGGGTTTTGAGATGTTCCGCTGGCCGGATCAAACGCCAGGGCCAATCGGCCGGCCAACCTCCGATCTTTTATTGCAAACAAACGTAGTAGAATGTTATTTCCATGGCAAAATATTGCCTTCTTAGTGTAGAGCCCATTTCCCTCGGAATGAGCCAAATCCCTGCCTACACTGTTATAAAAAATCTGAATTTCAAAGACAATATCTACCTGGATTTCATGGGAGAATCCCCCTTATTGGTGAATAAAGAATTTTTGTTGTTTTTTAACGGAAGCTCTGCTAAAAAGCGAAAATTATCCGTGAATTTACTGAAGTCTTGTTCTAAAAGGGCATTTTCCGTTCTCCTTCTGGCACCTGCGCGCTTGGACGAATGAAATGTCTCCGAGTCACTTCCTCTCGTAAATCAAAACAATACCCACAGAGCTGATTTTAGCAGTTTTGAATGCAACATGTTCTTTATTCATTCTTCCTGCAGTTCAAGTTGGAGTTCAGATCCCTTAAACGTACAAAAATATATCGTCGCATTATGCATGTAAGTTCTCGGTGTATTCTTTTGTGATAATTGTATTTTATATCCGAATACCAAATGCATCTTTTTCATATTCAGAGTTGTGATATAAATTCAGCCTAAATGTAGAGGGGATGCTTTCGGTAAAGGTTTTTCTTTCATGGACATAGTTACTTACGATTGGATTAAAAAATCTCGTAGCTGTTGTAAAACAAATGAAGTTTTGAATACTGTGACTGAAAGAAGTGAAGTGAGTACTATCCCCATACAAAAACCCTTAACTGGTTAAAAATTTGTGACACAGCATTTTACTTTATAGCTCTATGAATTTTAAATATGGGTCTTAAAAATAATGATATCAAATTTTGAGTGACGCCTTGCTGGGATTTTTAAAGATTTGTTTTTAAATTCCATTACAGTTACTTTCGTTTTATTTTCTAAAGAAGATTTACGCATTTAAGCAATGCTTTTAATTATGAAATACACTGTCAAATATATCACACTTTCACTGAGACTATATAATGTATTCAAATGAATTTATTTCAAAAATTTAATTTATCTTTTGCGTCACGCTATCCAAAAGGGCAAGCAAAATTTTCATATGCATTTCACTTAGTTTGGTTACTATGACGCTAACTAAATATTTACGTAAATTTTACTTGCCCTTTTGGATAGCGTGACGCAAAAGATAAATTAAATAATTGAAATAAATTCACTTGAATACATTATATAGACTCAGTGAAAGTGTGATATATTTGACAGTGTATTTCATAATTAAAAGCATTGCTTAAATGCGTACATCTTCTTTAGAAAATAAAACGAAAGTAACTGTAATGGAATTTAAAAACAAATCTTTAAAAATCCCAGCAAGGCGTCACTCAAAATTTGATATCATTATTTTTAAGACCCATATTTAAAATTCCTAGAGATATAAAGTAAAATGCTGCGTCACAAATTTTTAACCAGTTAAGGGTTTTTGCATGGGGATATCATTACTTTTTAGGGGTATGGTCAGAAGATAATAAATTAGTTTCACGGGCGAATTTCAGAAGTTTGCTTGACACTAATTTATGTAAATAAATATACAAATCTGTTTTCATGCAGTATAAGATTATTTGATTAAAAAAGTCACAGCAAGTTCTTTTGTAACATGTAACAGAACATTGACATATTTTTGTTAGAATTTTATAATAAGAGGCATAATACTGATTATAATCAATAATTTTTTGAGTAATTTTCTATTTATAATTTGGGTCGAGTACAGATTAGTATCCCTGCCGCCATCTTTGATTTTATTTCATAAATTTGCATTCAGTTTAATGTTAAACGTAAGTGAAATTTTTGCTATAATTATATAACTATTGGGCCCCATCAGTGGCCGAGCGCATAGCGCTCTGAACTGGGAGACGGAAGGTGCCTGGTTCGAAACAGGTTGCATCCGCCGACCCAATCGTTCGGAGTTTTCCGTGGTTTAAAATGGTAAGAAAATGAAGTTTAAAATAAAATTTCCTTAAGGCTGTCGGTCTAAAAATCGAAACATACTTCACATCCCTTGAGTAGAAACCAAAATAAACTAATTTAGTAAAGGTTCACCCTCACCCACCCTGATTTAAAAAAAAAACCTTGATGTCAATGATTCCCATAAATTAGAGGCTTTAAAATACTAAGTTAATTGAGCTGTTTTGATAGATTTAAAAGGCAGCCACATTTTTGATAAATTTACGTACTGCATGTTGTCTTTCGCCAAGTAAGTAATTAATAGAATATTGATATCTGCTTTTTGTGTGTTTTATAAATTTAAGAAATACATTATGTTATTAATTTAATTTCAGTTTTTTCTAACATACACTAAAAGCATATAACTATTTCTGAAAAGAATGTATTGTATTGTGTTATGGTAACCTATACGAGGAGTATTTCGTATTGCTTATGTAAGGGGGGGGGTCTCTCGCGGTTGACTTTCTTAGTGCTTCGGAAGCGTATTTACGTTAGTTCGTGTGAAGAATCGTCCAAAACTCTGAATTTTTAGATTATCAGTCATCCGGTAAACAAGAACCCTGGACCTTTATACTTCAGTTATTTACCATCTTCAGTATCTTATCAACTCGACTCGGGTGGGCACAACATCTTGTTTTAGATGCCATCTCCGGCCTTTAATGTCTAATACAAAATATACTGCATGTATAAATTTAGATTAATTAATCAAATTTCTATCTGAAAAGTATTGAACAAAATTTTAAATTTGGTATTTAAAGGAATACAAAATAAAAGTGAGAAAACCTAAGATTTGGAAAAAATATTGGTCTTAAAATTATAATTCAATAATTTCAATAAGTTTTATATATACATGAAGAGTAAAAGAATTATTATTAAAACTAGTTAGTATGTAAAACTACTATTTATTTTCCTTTGAATACTAAATAATAATAATTATTAATTAATTATGTGAGCTTTCTGAAGAAAAAATTCATTGAAATATTAATTACATATTGAATTTTCCAAATAGAGTTAATAATCTCTCTATTTTGAAAAAAGTAAAGGCCGCTGGCGCTGTCAAAGCTTGTCAGCTTATCTCCTCCTAAACCGTGGGGATTTGAGTTTCGACTAAGGTGCCCACAGATTCGAAAAATTCCGAGGAATCTGCTAAGCTGAGTTAAATTTCGAAAATCGAATTATTTTAGAAGATATTAATAAAAAACTGAAAAAATAAACAGAATGGTTGCCAGATTTGGCATAAAATCATTCATTCCTTTGCAACAAAGCGTTTCCAAGTATCTAGAATGGCGTGAAATTTACAAACATGAGTTAGAATTACGCCCATTTTACACCAAAATAAAAATTATCTTTCTTCTATATTAATGAAACAATGTGTAAACTGTTAGTTAGTTTGTTTGAATGTGTCTCGCGGTGATCGTAGACCTACCAAATTTTGTACGGAAATTTTCCATGACAGTTCCCGACACACCTCGAAGCGATTTTTTCAAAATTCGAATTATTTTAGGAGATATCGATAAAAAACGTATCGCAAAAGGCTAATTTTTGCTTTCCGCCATTTCGTAATTGTAACCCCACAGTGGAAAAAAAAAGCGACATTTAAGCTTATCTAGGTTGCCACATTCGGCAAGTTTATTAAATGATTCAGACTCTTGAAGTAAAAATAAAAGAATAACGATTTTTTTTTTTTTTTTTTTTTTGTCTAGATTATCTGTAAGGCTGTTTTTAAATTAAAATATCGTGTGCATGGGAAATCAGAGCAGGAATGAAATGTTTTATACTCAAAAGAAACATATTTAGAAAATTTCTGAGACTAAAATGTGCAACTTTTTAATTTGGCTAAAAATTAACCGATTTTGTGCGATTTTGAGGAGATGATTCTAATGCTTGGCGCAATTTATCGTCTGCTGAATACACCTGAGAATAAGGTTTTGAAATTTTCATTCAGTTGGAATTGTGCATTTTTCAGTGTAGATTTTCTCCATCTATTAATGACTATGTCATTTTATCTCTCACCCCCTTTATTGAAAATTGTATGGAAAACGTGTCCCAAAAATGCGACATAAAAATATGCCACATAATTTTACATATATTTAAATAACATTAGTTCACAACAGCTTTAATCTATTGTTACAATATTTCGTAAGCTACAGAATATGCTTCACATGTATTTTTTACATATATTTAAATACTATTAGTTCACAACAGCTTTAATCTATTGTTACAATATTTCGTAAGCTGTAGAATAGGCATCACCTGTTTTTTTCTATAAATAGGTTACAATAATATGAAATAAGTAACTCAAAATGTGTTACACAAAGTTGACAATTTTCAAATAGTAAGTTCGCTTAGACAACAGGAGTTTAGAATTAGCGATTATTCGTTTTTCCAAAACAGGATAACTAATATCTTGAAAATGAAAAATAATTAAATGCAGATTATTTTAAAGCCGGTTCGGTCCAGCTGGATTATTTGCTACCAGTAGAAATATTTGGCGGCGTTAACTATGCCATTATAGCAGTTATAGTACACTTTGGATATTTGCTAGCGCGACGAGATGGTATAATTCGTGGTGCTAAGTACGCCAATCTGCAAACGATTTTATAAATGAAAATATGAATAACGGTTTTCCGGTAACCTTAAATGAAGAGTAATTATAGGTTGTGAGCATGTGTAAATCGCCAAATAATGAAAAGTCGCCATGGGTGGCAAGCCATCCTATCTGTTCCGTAGCTTTAATTAACTTTACATGTACGCAAGTCGCCAAATAATGAAAAATCGCCATGGGTGGCAAATTTGCAAGGTGTCCAATAGGTTTTACATTATTAAAAATACAGCTGAAACAGATTTTCTGATTTCATTATGCTTTAGCTCCTAATTAATATAACTTTTGAATGGCAACATTAAATATCATTGTGTTTCTGAGGAGTGCAAATAATTTTTCCAGCGATTATAAGCGGAGTCCGCACTCCAGGTGGAGTATAGCTCAGGACCCGTACAACACGGATTCCCATAGCAAAATATCTTCCGTGTTATGAGGGGGAGGGGGTCTACTGTAGTGTGAAGTTTAAATTTTTATGTACCAATGAAGATGCAAGAACCAAGCAATGTGTAGCTCAGTAACATTCTATCGGATCCAATCTTCGGGTTTTGTCTGTTGAAATTATGTCTTTTGTACGAATAAGCCTTATTAGGGGCCGAATGCCTCATACGAAAAGCGAGCGTAGCGAGTCTGAGGGCCTTGGCCCCTAGTATTAGAAAAATAAAGACTTAATTTAATTAGAAATAGCTATCAAAATACTAGAGAAACGAAATACTTATAGAAAAAGTTAGGAAGGAGTTTTACTTAAAAAATACTTAAATTGATTATCTTTTAATTCAAAGTCTTAACTATTTTTAATTATTAATTATAGCAAAATAAATTACAGAAAAAATAAGTAAAGTATATAATAATCTGTTATTATTTTTTAACATGAAATAAAACAAAAACGATAGTAACACAAAGCTCATCTAGCAAAAATGCGATGTCGGGAACAGAACTGAAGTCAACGGTTCAGAAATCGGAAGCGAAACGGAGTAAGACCAAACTGGTTTACGATATAAGTTAACTTGTACAAATCTTGTCACGGATCTACTGACATCTGGGATAGTTGAGAGCGAAAAGCAAAAGGAAACAGAAATATTATTAAAAGAGTGACTAATTTAAAATATAAAGGATAACATATTCAAAAGGAAGAATGAACGGAATTATTATGCGTGTATGAAATCCTGGATTGATATTGAGCGCCGAGGCATTTCCCTTTAGATTTTTTAGGTCAATTCTTTGCGTCAATTTTGTCCAGAGCATATTTATAACAGTTTAGAATATTGTGATGAAAATTGATGATTAATTGAACCCCTCTCCCCCCGAAAAAAAAATATTAAGAGCCTACTTATCCTTAAAAAATATTTTATTTTCGCGTCCGGCAACAGCACTGTATTCATACTCCCTGCCTTGTTTACCGCCTCTGAAACAAGATCATTTTCCGTATTTCCTTACGCGGGTTAAACAGTTCCCTCTTTGAACTGGATTAAATAAAAAAAACGAGTTTTCCTAGCTTGACCGGCGACGTCACTCATCGAATTTGGCACCGATTAAAATCATATATTAATTGTAAAAAATTCGTTAGAGCGGATTCTGAGATCCAGAGGAGACGCTTTTAAAAATTGAAAAGCTACCTGTAAATATAAATGCCGAGAAATTTTACGGTTGGTTGGTTGGGGCTGGCTGCGTCACTAGTAGAACTGTCGTTCTACATGATTTTACCTTTTTCCTGTAAATAGCATAAGTATTTGCTTCTATTTAAAATTTATTTTCTCTGGCTAATAATCATAGATTATAGCTCTGATTAAAAAAAAAAAGAAGAAAACGAATAATTCAAACATATTTTTTACTGTGCACAATTTATAACATTATATGTACAGCTGCGGAAAAAAAAGCCCACTTGTACTTTATTCAGCAGTCGCTCGTCGTACAGAAAAGTTACATATACCAATCGTATACGATTGACGTGCACTTTAATTTGCTATATATAAAAATTGCATAAGGGGCCGTCTCCATATTAAAATTCGCACCATCTTTTTTTTTCCAATTGCAACCCCCTAGATTTCACTTCATATTTCAAAAATTTAGCTCATTTTAACCCCGGATACCAATTTTCAATAAATTTGAACTGAAAATGAGTGAGTTATAAGCACCTAAAATTCCCCTCCCCTATGTAAAAATATTTTTTCATACTTTAATTCATATCTCATGTAATATTGATAATAAGAAGCTGACTTTTATTCGTACTATTATAACTAAACGACCCAAACATAATTTACTCTTATTATAATTTTTAATAAAGTATTAATATGAATCATGAGTTATTAAATTAATATTAAAAAAATTATGAATAGCAACATAGCCAAATTTTGATGGAAATAGATACAAAAAGTGATTTTACGTGGCTGTGCAAAATTTCAAATTTTTACGTTCAGTAGTTTAATTTATATTAAATAAAATGTGTTATTTTCCTGAGTTAAGGGACCATATATAAATTTATTAAGTGATAATTTTTTGAAAATTGCATAAAATAAACGTAAATTAGATTTCTTTTGTGCAAAAAGAGTAAAACATAGCGGTAATTAAAATATATCAAATTTTGTAGCAAATAAATTAGAGGTTTTTACATTTTGATAGTGATTCTATAAAGCGTCTATTGTTGCGTCTGCTACCATATCCTACCAAATAAAATATTTTCCATGTACAGAATTAGATGTAGTAGATGTATGTCTTATAGTACAAAGTTCTGTTTCTGAAAACTAACATCCGCAACATTCCAGGCACGAATTTGACCTTTTTTAATATTGGAAACATCAGGTCTTTGGACTTCCCCATACTTTATGAAACATTCAAAGTCGGGTTTTTTTGTCTAAATTTTCATGTGACTATAAATTAAAATACCGCCTAAAGTCTTATAAGAATATTACACATTGCAGACGATAATGTTAAATTAAGAATGTGAAATAACAAACACAGTGATAATATTGTGTCGGCAAAAAAGTAATTGCGTTTTTTACATGAATTTCAATCATGAAACCATTTTTCAAGTTCAACCGTAGCTGAATAACATTCACGATTGTAGTCAGAAGAGCACAGAACGGCCTCTCACTCCTGGCAACAATTCACCTGTCCATTCACCTGTCCAACATTTCAACTGTCAAGAGAACCTTCTAGAGAAATACGCAATAACAATTTCAAAATTAGAAAGATTTTCAAATCGTGAGCAGTCGTTTTGCATTTTTCCTTTAAATCATGTGTACGAATCAAGGAAGTTATGAATTCACGGGTCATTTGGACCTCTGACTAAACATTCTACTTTCTACCCTTGATATTCTAGTACAAAAAATTTTAAGAGATGGTAACAATATTTTCCTTGAAAATAAAATTTATTTTTTTTTAACTCTCTCCAGCGAAATGAATGAAAGGCGAAAAGTTCGGAACCTACAAATAGCGTTTTTCAATTTGCAGAAAGTCCCCTAAAAACGCACAAAAAATAATTCACAATATCTCCGGAAATTATCGCAGAAAATTAGTAAAAATTAATATTTACGGTAATTTGAAGGTTTTCTTTCGTTTAATGAAGTCAAATTTGTACTGCCATTGAAAAAAACGAAGTTGATATAGAATTAAATATGAAGACGGCCCCTTGTGCAAATTAAATTACTAGAAAATTAAAGTATACGTTATTTGCAAAGGAATGGTATATATAACTTTGCTGGACGACGAACGACGGACAAATAAATAGCAAGTGGGCCTTTTTTTTGTCGAAGCTGTACATGAATGTACACTTTTTAAAAAGAACTCTGGTGTTTTAGCACTAAGATCGACTACTTCCACTGCTCCCCCCCCCCCTCAAAAAAAAAAATAAATAAATAAATAAATGAAAATAAAATATTATTACTGAAGCTGGTGGTGCAGTTTCAAAAAGCTATATATATATATAAATAAATATATATATATATATATATATATATATATATATATATATATATATATATATATATATATATATATATATATATGTATGTATATATATATATATGTATGTATATATATATATGTATGTATATATATATATATATATATATATGTATGTATATATATATATATGTATGTATATATATATATGTATGTATATATATATATATTATATATATATATATATATATATATATATATATATAATGTATATATATATATATATATATATATATATATATATATATATATATATATATATATATATAATGTATATATATATATAATGTATATATATATATATATATATATATATATATATATATATATATATATATATATATATATATATATATATATATATATATAATGTATAAAAAGGTAATTTGGGTTTTACTAGTTTGGGTATTGTTCACGCGGGTTACTTTCACTGTAAGTTTTGCTTTCCTGTCATACTTGCCACGCGCGCTCTGGAGCTATGTTTTATTTATTTTGTTATTTGTCAGTAATCAGGCCGTCGATTCTGAGTTCTTTAGAGTGTACACGTGTCCCCACGCCTTTGTAGCCCCGGATGCGGGTCATGTTGGTAAATGTGTGTGGTTCGATCAGAGATAAGAGAGAGGCGGAGTTATGTCTTCGCAAACCACGTGGTGTGGTAAGCGTAAATACTCCCGCACATCGAAAATCGAGAGACTTCTGCCACTGGAACTGCTTAATTAGTCCACGCTCATTTTTGTACCCGTCTCCCTTCCCCTCTTCTCAATCTAAATTGTAACTTAAATGTAATGTTCAATAAACCATATTACCTGCCTTAACTCTTGAACTTTACTTGAAATATCTGACGTCTCATATATATGGAAAATTTGGATAGCTTTTTCTCACGTGTAAAATAACTATATGAATAAAGTGCTTCAATTTCTATTTGAATGAATTAGAATGTTGGTTTCAAAAATGACTATTTTTTAATGTATAGAAACTATATTCTAGGGCAAATTAAATAATTTTTTGGAAGTATGTAGGTAACCGGTTTTGTCCAATAATGTAACTTATAAGAAAATAAGGCATAATAGCTTTCAAATGGAATACAAAACCTGATTTCAAAATTTTAAATAATGCTTAAAATCTTTCTTTGGGATATAGGGAAAAAAGAAAAACACTAATAGGGAAAAAAAAAAAGAATTTCCTGCCTGAAAATAACAGAAAAATATCTGTTTTTCGGAAGCAGAAAAACCTGAATCTGTGACTGAAAATAACGGAGAGATATCATTTCGTAAGATGATATGTGAATGGATATTAACAGTTTTCTCCGACACCGGAAATGGGAAAAAGGTTATTGTCCAGACAATGGCCGTTTATTTCAGTAGTGTTTGATGTAATTGTTGTTTATTTTTTCAGTTATTCAAGAACCTTGCGATATGCGTTATTTTTTCAAGTAACAGCTTCATTTCATGTGTTAAAATATGATGAAAGTAATATTTTCTTTTTCAGGTATGTCTTCTAGTATACCTGGGAAGAAAATGGATCGATTCCTGCATCTTTTGTTCAAAAGTACGTATTTAATAGAACCTTAATATCAATTGAATTAATAAGTGCAGTTTGAATGATTATTTATGTTGATATCTCCATGAAAATGCCTTCGTTTGAAGTTTTTTTTAATTGTTTGTATAACTTGGACCTGCAAAATTATGATAGCTCAGCGGTTTACGCGTTATTAAAATACGTATAATAAAATTCATTTTACGACTTCTGGAGGAGAGTGATCATGCAACGGAGATGCACCTAAGAGCTGAATGACTACTTACACAGTTATTCAAAGGTATATGAGCTCTGAACAACAAAGTGATGCTACAGTTTTATGGTACATGTATTCCAAATGTTCGAATACACATTTTTTCCCTTTCGCAATATGCTCATCGCATGCGAAAACCCTAAAGAACGATGGAACAATACACGTGTCACAAAACAGGAACGCGCTACACACGCCCAAAAATCAGTGTTGTTTTTTCCGACAGTGTTATTGTCCCGAACAATAACACTGTCGGGACAGGCCGATTGTCGATTACCGGCAAACCGGCATATACCTCTCAAAGGAAAATACGCGACCCCCTTTTAAAGATCAGCTGCATAAAGACCCTATATCGTCGAATTGCGATGTAATCTAAAGTTTGATTTTCAAAAGTTAAGACTGTCTAAAATTTCTGGTGATTGCTATAAATATCAGAAAATATCTTATGTTAAAGATAATTAAATACCTTTCTGATATAAAATAAATCATTATAATGTATTTTCTTATCATATTATACGTACGTATATATAGAATTAGTGATGATTATAAACCCCGTTTGACTTAAAATTAAATTTCCTGTCTCAGATTATCAGAATGTTGCTGTACGTGAATAAATCACCAGAAGTTTTAAACAGTTTTACGTCCTGAAAGTAAAACTTTACTATGGTCGCTGGTAGCGTATGCTTAAGTCTAATGTACCAATTATCATGGCACTAAATATCATCCCATTATCTTTAGTCGTTATTACGTGATGCGCGAACAAAAAAACTACGCAGTTTGAAGCGATTTTCGCAAAATCTGGAAATCTAATAAGATTTTTTTAAACTCCGATGTCTATATTTTAAGTTCAGTGACCCCCTATCATTTCACCAAATTTCATTTCATTCGCTTGAGTCGTTATTACGTGATGCGCAAACAAAAATTTACGCAGTTTGAAACGATTTTCGCAAAATCTCAAAATCTATTTGAAAAAAAAAATCGACTCCTATACTTTAAGTTGAGTGACCACCTATCATCTCATCAAATTTCATTTCATTCGCTTTAGTCGTTTTTTCGTGATGAGCAAACAAAGAAAGCGTCACGGACAGAATGACAAACTTTTTTTGAGGATCATACTGGATTCCCAGGTGCTTGAAACGAATAGAAATCGCAAAATCTTTTGAATTCCAAGTAATGTACAGACAAAAGTGTAATTTTCTTTATATAGATAACTAGCTGAGTACTTTTTCTTCTTAATTTTCTAATTATATATATATATATATATATATATATATATATATATATATATATATATATATATATATATATATATATATATATGTATATATATACAGGGTTTTCCAAATTAAACTTCTCCAACTCAGAGGCCTGTGCAGGATGTTGTATGGGTCATAATGTGATGAAATTTAGGAAACAGACACTTCAGATCACGCTCTCGTGATTTATTAAAAAGAAATTATTAGTACAAGAAGTTGCCGATAGGTGGCGCTGCAGATCAACAAGACGTTCAACAGATGTTCAACAGCACGAGAAACAGTTGGCACACTCACAACAACATGTGGCGATTGGCTGGTGGCGTCCACGACCGCCAAAGCAACGTCTTGAATGCGTGCTGAATCCACAACATGTCGTTCTTTACCTGATAAAATTCCCAGCTGTCCGGTTCTTTCGAACTCCTTTATCATGTCTCGTAAAGCACATGGTGTCATTGGTCCTCGGCGTAAGTTCTTTAGCCGACGGAATGCTCTTATCGCAGCATAGGCGTTCTCGTCATTTTGGTAGAAAAGTTTCACTAACTTAGTCTCACTAAGCTTTGTCTTTCAAAGCCGCCACTGTGCATCAGCGAGCTGGAAACAACTGCCTGTACAGCGCCCGTCTTCCACTTTTGTAGGGCTCGTCTTTTGGATACGTTGCTCAGAAGCTTTATTTCTGCATGCAAGTCACGTTATTGCAATATGCAAATTACTAGTGTTACAGCGCCACCTATCAACAACTTCTTGTACTACTACTTTTTTTGCTTTTTAATAAATTACGAGCGCGTGATCTGAAGTGTCTGTTTACAAAATTGCATCACATTATGACTCATACAACATCCTGCACAGGCCTCTGAGTTGGGGAAGTTTAATTTGGACAACCCTGTATATAACTCGGCCTTTCGAGCGTCGTCAGGGAGAGACCCCCCTGAACCCCCGTAATTTTTTAGTTTCATTATTGCCATATTAAAACGATATTAATTGACTATGTCATTTTATCTCTCATCTTTCGTGTATTTCGCCTGTTAACCCTATTTTGAAATTTTTATGATTGTAACCTATTTATAGAAAATACATGTGATGCATATTCTACAGCTTACGAAATATTGTAACAATAAATTAAAGCTTTTGTGAACTAATAGTATTTAAATATATGTAAAAAATACATGTGATGCATATTATACAGTAGGGTGGTCACAAGAAATCAACTTCCGAATTTTTGGGGCGGCACCCCCCAAAAAGTTGCCAATAGGCTCAAAAATGAGATTGGTAAAGTTTCAGCTCATTTGCATAATATTAGCCCGTGCCGCATTGAGGTTAAAGTTTAGAAAAATCGCGGTTTTTCGCAAAAAAGCAGTCTTTCCTTCATAAAATGGATAAAACTGAGTCTAGAAACATGATTTTGTTCTCGTTTCTGAAGAAAACTTCCCTCCTTGATAAGTCACAGATCACTTTTATGTAAAAACTTACAGATTTAACCCTCCAAGCGGTTGTGATGTCAAATCCCGTCCAATTTATTCCAGTTTTCACTGCAATACATCTATAATAATAATCATTTGTAACACTGAGATATCATTAAATATGTTTGATATTAAAGCTTGTATGTAATCTAGAAGCCTTTTTTTAAACAATTGCAAATCTTCTAATTTTTTTTTTTTTTTTATAATTTAAAAATTGCATGAAAATTTTACCGTGAAAACAATTTTAGATTATTTGCCCATTTCCAAAACGCTCAAAGGGTAGCATTTGGATCATATCTAGTCCTTAAAAAAAGCATATATCTATGCTTTTTTCAGGACTAGATACGATCCGAATCCTAAAAGTTGGCTTTTTTATGAAAGTTCAAAAAATTATATTTCGTCTTTCCTCATTTTGTTTCTCTTCTTTTTTTTCTTTTTTGTGTACAAAATAAAGGTTGTAATTTTAAAACATCTGAAATTAAAAAAAGGAAATTTAAGTAAAAGAATTAACAGAAAATAAGGTCAAAGAAGTCATAAAATTGAGAACGACTAACGTTTAGATAATTTGATTATTAAAGTTATGTATCTAAGAGAAAGCACATTATAAAGAAAATAAATTATTATTGTTTACAATTTTTTGTTAAAGATTCAACGCTCAGATAATGTTTCTTTCGAAAAGTCTGGAAAACCTTTTCTACATTCGGATACTACCCATAGTAAAAACTGCTTTTGTTCTTCATCCTCGGTTAAACAGGAATTGGATCCTGGGACTAATTTTACTCCCCTTTCATCTGAGTCATTAAAAACCTTAAAAGCTTTCAGTTTTTTTTCTTTCAAATAATACTGATTTTCACACCATACATCGGGATCAGTATTCAAAAATTGTATTTTAAAATTAAATCTCTTTAAAAAATTACTGTTCGAGATGAAATAAAAAAATTAACTTCTTTGTCCAATAAATGATCCAGTTCATTGAAACTTTGTTGCTCTTACATCTTTATCATCGTCATCAGGAGCGTAGCCGGGGGGGGATATCGGTATATATCCTCCCCCCCCGAAATTTTTGGATTAGTGTTGAAATTCCGTCTCTTTATACACATATAAGTTCATATCCCCCCCCCCGAACAATTTTCCAGGCGCATATCCCCCCCCCCCCGAAAATTTTTCCTGGCTACGCGCCTGATCGTCAGCATCAGTTTCTTTTTCAAATGCAATCAATTTTACAGCCATAAAAAAATGCATTTCAAAAGCATTTCAAAAAATGAAAATGCAACTTGCTCGTTAAAGTTAAGATGCGTTATGCAATGCAAAGTTAAGATTGAAACATTATTGCTCTTACATCTTCATCATCATCATTTTTTTTCAAATGCAATTAATTTTACAGCCATGCTTATTTTGACTTATTTTGCTCAAGTGTCATCAAAAAATGAAATGCAACTTGCTCCAAGTTAAAATACCAAAGATGGCTTATCATTTTATAGATCTTTGTTTGCAGCCTCTTTATCAAATTTTCATTATTGCAATAATTTTAAGTCTTGATTGGGGCTAAGTTTGAGTAGGAGTGTTGAGCCATGCCTTTACATAAATATTTATTATAAATAAACAAATGTCTGTAATACTTCCTTTTCTGAATCTGTTAATGCGACCTGATGTCTGAAAAGAAGTATTTTGAGACAATAAATTGCCTTAGACAACCACCTGGCATAATGAACAGCACCTGGTACTCTGAAAGAAATGTCTATTTGGGGAGACTTCTATAAAAATTAAACAATGCTGGGTTAATTATGTATAGTTATCCCTCAGCTTTTGATTTCTTAAATGTTCTTCAAGAAAATTTGAAATTTCTTCCAAATTTTGCGTTCTTTATCTAATAGTTTCATCTTCAATAGCAGTTTTGTACTTTGTCGTGTCCAACTTAGACCACCCAACTTGAAATTTTTAAAAAATATCTGGATGAAGAGCAGTAGCTTCGCCCACTTAGCAATCAAAACAGATTTTAGGATGATTTCTAAAATATGATGGCGACAAGGTAAGTATAGAAGATTTCGATCCAGTAATTGCTGCAGCAAAAAATGCACGTTCCCCTAAGGCAACAAGTGGTATCACAAAACACATTGCCTGAATTTTACCAACTGCCTCCCATTCTTCAACTGCTGTAAATTCAGCTTTTGCCTAAGAGTTATTCTCATATTATTTTCAAGCTTAGGAACTCCTAAACTGTTCTTCATCGCCACTGTTAATTAAAATCGGTATTATCTCTACATTTTCTTTATTCAAAATATGAGGAAGCATTTTTCCATCCCAGTGAACAACACCCTCTAAATCAAAATTTTAACATCTGCTTTTGATGAGATCAATTCTTTGTTTTCGAAATTCTTGTCTTCGCAGTCTATTGCACGTCAAGTGTCCTGCACCGGAAAGATATTATGTGTTAGTGTTGAGCCACTTTTACGTTATACCAGTATGTAAATCATAACGATAATATGGGAGCTAGGGGTGGCATAGCCCTTCCTTGCCCATACGTATGGACATCCCTGTCCATTCTAAAAGTAACTAATAACAGACAACAAAAATAGCATTGTAATAAAGAAAATTTGAAAGGTTTGTATTAGATGTGCTTCAACTGAAATACAAATCAAGATCTTTTTTCTGAAGCACAGAAATGCATATCAAATAAATAAATATATTTCACGAATTGTAGTTTAAGTTTTGAAAATTATTGATTTATTTTCTGTTTTTTATGCAAATAATACAAAAGTCGGTCAAAATTACTTAAAATTCTTAATTTGTCTTTTTTTCACTATTTTTACAAAAATGCAGATTTTTGTGGTACGATTCACAAACTGACCTAAAAAAGATTGAATGTCATTAAATATTGGTTTTGTTGAGAGTAAAAGTTCAAAGCAACAACATTTTTTATGAAATAAAACAAAAACCAGGTCTGTAGAGCAAATAGTTTATACTAAATGAAGGAAAAACTAGATATTTTTGGAAAAAATCGCAATTATTCAAGAATTCGACCTCGGTGCGGCACGGATTAATATTATGCAATTGAGCTAAAACTTTGCCAATTTCCTTTTCTAGTCAATTGGCAACATTTAGGGGGGTATCCCAAAAAATAACATTAAAAAAAATTTTCCCCATATAACTTGTGACCACCCTATTCTACAGCTTACGAAATATTGTAACAATAGATTAAAGCTGTTGTGAACTAATAGCATTTAAATATATGTAAAATTATGTCGCTTTTTTGGGACACATTTTCGAACCATTTTCAATAAAGGGGATGACAGATAAAATGACATAGTCATTAATATATACAGGTTGTCTGTTTTGTTGTCGAAGTGTGGACTGTATTAAGTAACGAAACTATTAAAACATCAACGAAATTTTTACCAATATTACGCTCCGAAATGAGACGTCCATTAAACTACATCGAATTGTGTCGATATTAAATTTTTAGAGTTTTGAAACAAGTGTTGCCACAACGGCATTATTAATTGGCAATTACAAAGTCACAGGTGAGCGTTTCTAGGCGTCAACATTCCGCCCGTCTTTGAAATCCCATTGATTTCAAAAGGTTTTATAAACATAACGATAACAAATTTCTAATTGGTTATACATAAATATTACACAAATGTACATCGAAATAATTAAATATAGTTGCAATAAAACAATGTACAATGGACAGAATTTATACATACATTTATACATACTGGCTATATTTGTAAGAAATTTCAGCTTTCTTGTGATGGTAATAGATATATGTTGGAAATGCTTCGTTAAAAAACTCCGCGTGAAAGTTTTCACGAGAATAACTCGTATCTTATCATCTGGTCCAAAAATTACCTCGTCAATTCTACCTATAGACCATGAACATATTGGGAGCTTGTCATACTTAAGCAAAACTAAGGAACCAATTTTAACATTATTTTTCTCAAAAAGCCATTTACTTCTTTGTTGTAGGTTGTTTAGATAATCTCTAGACCATTTTTCCACATAATTTGATTTTTAATTTTGTTACTTTGTGCCAACGCGAAAGTTTATTATCAGGTAACTCTGTTAAGTGAGGCTCGGGTAAGGAATTAATAGGCCTTCCTATTAAGAAGTGACCGGGTGTCAACGTTTCAAAATCTTTGGGGTCAGATGATAAAGCAATGAGTGGTCTACTATTCAAAATACCCTCAGTTTTATTTGTAACAGTTAAAAATTCCTCAAAAGTAAGTTTTATGTTTCCTATTGTTCTCCGTAAATGATATTTGAACGATTTTACGCCGGCTTCCCAGAGACCACCAAAATTTGGAGATCTCGGGGGCAAAAAATTCCAAGTAATTGATTGAGATACTAAATAAGAAGCAAGATGATCAGGAGGATTTTTAGCAAGTTTACGAAGTTTTTTCAGTGTCGAATTAGCTCGGACGAAATTTGTAGCGTTATCTGACGGTGGAGCAAACTCCGCGTCTTGCAAAAAACGTTTTAAATGTCGATATTAAAGCATCGGAAGTTAAATCAGTTAAAATTTCGAAATGAACTGCGCGAAAGGCAAACAAATATTGGAACATAAATTTTATTTAAAATTCCTTTACGTTGATTTTATATTTAATATAGAATGGGCCGCATAAGTCTATACCTGCATTAGCAAAGAGAGGCGCAACCGTTACTCTTTCTTTACGTAGTGAAGCCACTACCCTAGTAGCACAACTAGTTCAAAAAACGTTCAAATTACGTTGGAAACAAATTTTTTGACGTTAAAAAACGTCTTTTAAACGTCTTTTGGACTAATTGTGCTACTAGGGTATTTGCTTTTCTACCTTTGGTTTATTTTTAAAGCAAGTGATACAGTTATGAACGGTTTTCCTAGCGTCGTTTCTATCATTTAACGGCCAAAATTCTTGCCTTACTAAGTGTAGCAATGCCTGGGAACCAACATGCAAATTCTTTAAGGGAAAATATTCCATAATTATATTACTTAATTTATGATCTCTTGGCTGTAAAATGGGGTGTTTTTGATCAATTGATAGGTCTGAGTTATTAAGACGTCCTCCCACGCGAATTAGACCATTACTATCAAGAAATATATTTAAATTACTTACATGATTGTCCTTTATGTTCTCATTTTTGATTAAAGCATTTAGTTCTTTTGGAAATGGATTACCTGTACAGTTTTTATCAAATATTTTTTGGCATTTTCAAGTTCATTATTAGTTAAAGGGCCAGTAGTTTTCTCCTTAGTTTTACAGTTGGACACAAACCTGAAAATAAAACTAAGAATTCGAATTTTTGATATAATATAATTGTTACTTAGGCTAAGTATTTGGTCAATAAAACCTCTATTTGATGTAAGAACAAAGTTAGTGTTGGAGTCTTTTTTTAGTTCAGTCAAATAAAGGTCTTTATCTGCTTTGTCAAGGTTCTTATCTGTCCACTCAGAACTGTTTATTTCATCATTCAATGTAAGTTGTGGTCCAGTCCATCATAAATCAAAGGCTTTCAGTTCATGAGGATCTGCACCACGGGCAAAAATGTCAGCTGGGTTGTTTCCAGATGAAATGTGTTTCCAGTTATAGTTTTCTGTCAGAGTTTGGATTTTTGAAACTCTATTTCCTATAAAAGTTTTAAGATGATGAGGCAGTGAATTAATCCCAGCGAATGCAATGGATGAATCAGAGAATAGCTCTACACTTTTGATGTTCAATTTCAAAGATGCGATAACTCTGTTTACTAGCTGTGACAGTAGCAATCAGGAACACAGTTCTAGACGAGGAATCGATATAGATTTTAAGGGGCCACTCTAGATTTGCTAGCAAGCAGCTTGGAAAGATAGGATCCCGATCGAGTATAGAACTGCAGGTAAACCACAGCACTGAATGCAAGACTAGACAAATCGCAAAATCCACGTAGTGTAATTATTGTTTCTTCAGATCGCAAAACATATCTGATATATGTTATGTATATGTTATATCTGATATATGTCTGCATACGATTAAAGCATAATTAGAAGAATTAGACGATTCATTGAGATCGACATTTAAGTTGGAGCACGTGAAGCAACTGCCTGACCGTCCATCAGCGGCTGCCTTCCGTTTATTTAGTTTAGATGTTTGCAGACACTGCCATCTGTTGGCAAGCATTTGTGTTACAAGTAATGTATATAACATGCCCTTTATTTACATGAATCATGGTCTGAAAGAAAGCTATTATAATTTAAATACAGGTGATTTAGTTGCAGTTCAACAGTAAGTTAAAGTAACAGTATTATAAGTAAAGATTGTCATTTCAATTGTCTCTAAAGCGCTATGGCTTTATTATTTTTCTGCCTGATCTTATAACAGCTGGAGCTGGATTACTGTTTGTTGTTGACTGAGGAATAAAATTGTTCTTGTTTTCTTCCTCCTGCGTGGAACTGGAACTTGGATACAAATTTTCCACTGTTCTAGTTGACCTAGATGTTCTGGTACTTTGATCACCCGACCTGTCCACAAGAATATGAAAACGATTTCGTCGATACTTTCCACTATCTTCACTTAGTATGACATATGAGCGTTGCTGTGGGCCCATTTGATCGATTATGCCACGTTTCCAAGGTTTCTTTTCCTTCCAGAAGAACCATACCACTGTGTTTTTTCGAGTTGTGAATGCTGTTTTGCATGTTTATTAGCATATTTTTGTTGCTTTTCTTGCCGTTTTCTCTGTGCTTTGTTTGCTTCAGTTGTAGAGTACTTGAGATTTAGGAGCTCACGACTTGCTGGTAGGAAGGATCGCAAGCGTCTACCCATCAACAGCTCAGCTGGGGATGGAAGATCATTTGTTGGCTGTGTTCTGTAGTCCAGCAGGACTACATATAAATCTTTTCCTTCTTGATCTGCTTTTATGAGAGAGTTTTTTAGCATTTTAACTGCCCTCTCTATCTGTCCATTAGATCTCGGGAAATAAGGGGATGTTACAGTATGTATAACACACAATTCTGTCAAGAACTGTTTTACTGCTTAGCTGTTTTACTATCATATGGAGGTCCTCCATCACTGACTAATTCTTCTGGCGGGCAAAAATGGACTTCATTGCTGAAATCACGGCTGCAGCAGTGGTGCCATTCATCAACAGGACTTCTACATATTTAGAGAAGTAATCAATTATAATTATGTATTTTCTACCTTTTAGATCGATAAAATCACATGCAACTTTTTGCCATGGTCTTTTAGGTAATGCTACATTCAAAAGTGTTTCTTTTTGATTCGATAGTTGATTTGCTTGGCATATTTGGCATTTTCCGATGCATTCTTCAATGCCGTTGTTCATCGATGGCCAGTAAAAATATTCTCTGCCTCTAGATTTGCATGCAACAACCCCTCGGTGAGACATATGCAGTTTCTTCAAGATTTCGCCTCTCAAGTTTGTTGGGACTATTAATCGCTGGCCTCGACAGAGGATACTATCTGTTGTGATATGGATTTCCTCTTTATAATGCCATTAAGCTTTTGCAGAAGATCTTGTATGTTCTTTGTCAGGCCGACCAGTCTTCACATGTTGCCAAACGTCTAGCAGTTCAGGATCTCTAGAAGTTTCTTCTTGGAATTCTCTCCATTTTGGATCAGAAGCTGAAGCTAGGAGACAAATCTTGCATGTATATCTTGAAGTTCATCTTCTTCTTTCATAAACTCAGGTAGCTGAGCCCTTGACAGTGCGTCTGCTATGAGAAGTTTCTTTCCAGGTATATATGTTAGGCTCACATCGTATCTGTTTAATCTTAACAACATACGCTGTAATCGAGGAGATACTGAATCATATAATTTTTTACTTAATCCAATCAGTGGTTTATGGTCAGTTTGTACCACAACTGGTCTCCCATATGTGTAATAATGGATATGTTCCAAGCCATAGATTATGGCTAACAACTCTTTCTCAATTTGTGCATATCTTTGTTGCGTATTTGTCAAAGATACAGATCCGTATTCTACTGGTCGTGAGTCTTGTAGCATCATTGCTCCAATACCGTTTTTACTTGCATCAACAGATATAATTACTGGCTTAGTAACATCAAAATATTGTAGGCAAGGTGCTTTTAAAATGGTCTCCTTGATTTTTTCAAAGTCCTTTTGTGTATTCTGATCCCAGAGCCACACATTATCCTGTTTAAATAATGAACGAAGTGAGTGGGTGAGATCTGATAGATAAGGAGTAAATTTTGAAAGGTAGGTAACCATTCCTAAGAATCGCTGTAGCTCTTCTCGATTCTTTGGTGTCGCATATTCTTTAATGGCCTTCATCTTCTTAGGGTCTGCCTCTATGCCTTCATGCATAACAACATGACCCAGATAATGTACTCTAGAGAGTGATAGTTGTGTCTTTTCCAGGTTAAGTTTCAAATTTGCTTTTCTGGCCAAAGAAAGCGTTTTACGAAGAAACTTAGAATCTAAGAGAATCTGAGAATCTGAGAATCTAATTTTAGATACAGCTTACGAAGAAGCTGTATCTAAAATTGTAAATACTTTGCAACCTTACAATTTAGACATCAGTTTGTCAGCTGATGGAATTGGATAGTGTGGTGGTTGGATGGCTCTATTTAACGGTCTAGGATCCAAGCAAATGCGAAGCTTTTTTGGAGTATCCACAACAACCATATTACTGACCCACTCGGTAGGCTCATGAACCTTTGTAATGATACCAGTTTCAGTCATACGCTGCAGTTCTTTAACTTGATCATGAAGTGCTAACGGTATTTTTCGTGGAACTGCTACATGTGGAGTATAATTGTCGTTCAATGTAATCTTTATTGTGTGATTAACCCTCTCGTCACCCTGAACCTCATATGAGGCTCCTACTTCAGATAGCAATATTTAGAGAGAAAACAATTAAATTTAGTATTTTTTTTTCTTTCAGTGATATCAATATCATTAATTCATGTAGAAAGTATATGAGGCTCTTAACTAGATGCATAAATCGTGCCTAGATTGCAGTAGTAGTCAATTTAGATCATTTTTTAGAGTTTTCGCTTCATTGTTTCAGGAGAAAAATTAAGAAAATATTTACGCTGTTTTTTTACCGTTTTTTTCTTTTTAAGGTAAGTATAGTTTTTTCTTATTCCTGAACCTTTATCTAATATATGCATCCTTTTAAATTAATTTTAGCATAACAAAATGCTTCGAAAATGCAGAAATTACTATTAGAAAAATCTAATATTAATCAACATTAGAAAAAAAATATTTTTGCATGATTTATAATAGTATTTCAGATGAATTAAATGCTAGAGAGATTTTTTTCTCTGATTTTTCATAATTCGGTGACGAGAGGGTTGAGCTTTCCTATTCCGTTGAACACTTCTGAAAATTCATTAATGATATATTCTGGAGTTTCCTTTTTCTTAAGTGTTCCCCCTGTCTGAATTTCATATAGACGATTTATTAGCCCTAGCTTTTTACAGGCTTGTAAGCCAAGAATGGGGCTAGATTCTAGTGAGGTTATGACAAAGCGACAATTCATATTTGCTTTCTCAGTAGTACATTTTAAAGTGCATTCACCTACCCAGACAGCACATAAGCTTAAATCAAGCTTGGCATTTCTTTGGAATTTGACGTATTAATACAAGCTTGACAGTTCAATTCATTTTAAGCCTGCAGCAAGCTTGAAAAGTCAATTTGAACTGTCAACCTTGAATACAACTTGATTACAGCTTGAAAGGGAAGCTTCGGTGATGGCGCCATCTGTCGCTAGACATTAAATAAAGAAACGTTCGCAAAAGTTGTGTTTCATTTTATTATCGCACAAAACCTGGACATTAGAACATGCAAGGGGAAGGAATGAATGGGATAAGCCCCTCTGAAGTGTAACACGAGGGGAGTTTTAGTTTTATTTACATCTAATTAACATTAGTAATTCCATTAACTAATTAATTAGCCCTAAAATAAATTTTAATATAATTAACACAATTTAGTTAGTTAAGACTCATAGATCAATAAACAAGAAGTTAGGAGTTTTTGAAAACGTATGGTATGGCCATATATATATGCTTATCACAAAATATCCATTAGTTAACATTTTTTATTTCGTGAAGAAGTAAAGAAAAGACTTTTTGGTGTATCAAGGAAATTTTTCGGAGTGAGAAACTTTGCTCCCATGCCTCGTAATTGCCATTCCTGGAATTTGCGCACCCATGCGCTAATAATACAAACGGACTAATATTAAAATCACTTTTAAATACATAGTCTTGTTCTAAATAAGTATAAATAAATAGGTAATTTTTAATTCAATTTTAGTATTCTTTAAAAATGTTTTATTTTTATGTCGGCAAAATGCAACAGCACACAAAAATAAGTTAAAATGCTTGTGATAGTAGTATGGGGGCCCCAAAATAACCTCTTGCCCCGGGGCCCCGACCACTTATGATCAGGCTCTGGCCGCCATAAAATAATTTATCATCAGTCATAAATGTACTTGACCACAGAATTAAAAAAAAAAAAAAAGATTCTATACAGTGAAACCTGTATAAAACGGAATGTGAAGGGACCGACAAAATTTTCCGTCTTAGAGAGGTTTCCGTCTCGTAGAGGGACTCACTTTTAAATTGAAAAAAAAAAAAAAGATAGAGAGAGATCAAATTTCGCTTACCTTTTTAAAACAGGAAAGCCCTCATAAGGAAAATAGTTTTTAATCAAATAAATGAAAATTTATTCGAAATCATAATTAAAAAAAAGAAAGACTATAATAATAATTTTAATTATTTTTTGAAATAATCAAAGATTGTTTTATGCACTAACGGTGCACTCGCAATGCGATTTTCTACAGTGATTCTTGCATTATTGATAATACTTAGTAGTTCCGCGTCACCTTTAAAGACCTTTAAAAATTCATATAAGTTCCTTATGCAACGCATTGGTTCCGGATAAGAGTTAATTGCAAGATCTTCAGTCTCGGTAACTTGTTCTTCTTCCTCACTGCTGTTATTATCGTTAATTGTATCGTTTAAAAAAAGTTTTTCAACCTCACCAAATGGTGTTTCTGTGGCTAATTTGTCATCTAATGTCACAAAATCAAAGGCATTCAGTTTAGTTTCACCTTCATCTAGCTTTTCTCGTAAAGCTTCAATTTCGGAATTGCATGCATTTTCATTGACTCTACTTTCCATAGGAAAATTTGCTTTCACGAAACAGAGCCTTATAGCTTCACTAGTGACTTTTTGCCATGCTTTTCCAAGCCACAATACAGCATCAAGAACATTTATAGATTTAATAACTCTGAAGGACTGGATACACTTTTCATGTTTGCTAATAACGATTGCATCATTAAACTTCTGTAGTTTGTTTTTATGTTGCGAACTATGCCTTGATCCATAGGCTGGGTAACACTAGTAGTGTTTGCTGGAAACCAGGCCAGTTTTACATTTGGAAGTTCTATATGCGGATGACAGGTTGCATTATCTAGAAATAATAAAACATTCCTTTTCTGCTTTTTCATTCTAGAATTGAAACCAATTAACCACTCTTCCATAATTTTTGCGGTCATCCAAGCTTTTCTGTTCGACCTCCACTCAATTGGGAGATTTTTCAGCTCAATATTTTTAAAACAACGAGGTTTGGCTGCCTTTCCGATGACCAACGGTTTTTCTTTTTCTCCGGTCATAAATGCACAGAGAAATACAGTTAGGCGTTCCTTAAATTTCTTTCCACCTGCACAGCTTTCGTTTTTCAAGCATAAAGTTTTGCTTGGTAAAGCTGGGAAAAATAAGCCCGTTTCATCGCCATTTGCAATATCTTTCAAATCGTATTCTTCGATTAATTTTGGCAATTTTTTTCCCAGTCATTCACAGTTTCTGGATCAACATCAGCAGTCTCACCACAAATTTCTTTGAATTTTATCGCACGCCTTTTCCTAAAACTTTCCAGCCATCCATTTGAAGCATGAAAATCTTCTTTCCCAAATCTTTCCGAAATTTGTTTAGCTTGAGCTTGTACCATAGGTCCAGATATGTGTAAATTTCGGGACCTGGCATCAACAAACCATTTCATTGACTTCTTCATTTCCAGTCTTGCGCAGTTTTCTTTTCATTTCTCTATTTCCTTTAAGCCAGGCTTCTTTCATTTCGTGTTTTCTTTTCATTATGTCGTAAACTTGAGTCTTTCCTATATTAAATTTCTTTGTTATTTGCGTTACGATTAAATGCTCTTTTTCCTTGGCATCAATTACGTTCACCTTTGAGTCTAAACTCGAAACATGTTTCTTATGAAAGTCAGCCATTTCATCACGTTTTTTTTTTTTTTTTTTGTCAAATCACTAAGAACATGAGAACACACAACTGCACTTTCGAATGGATGAGAACAGAAATGCTCTAAAAAACCCATACTGTATTTCTCCTCCCTATTAGGCGATTCATCCTGGATTCTTCTTTGTTGGCAACTTGCCAATTTTCTGCGCTAAAGATAGTTGTGTTGTGTTGTGGGATTAAGGCCGATCAGCTACGCATGGGCTATAGGCCTATGGGTGGGGTGCCCTCCGTGGGGGTCTTTTTAATGGGTCCTAACCCGTATTTACGCTAAGTTTCGGAGAAAACTACGGAAAACGCCGAACGGTTAGGTCGACGGACGCGGTGGGACCCGAACCCGGGACCTTCACACTTCGCCCGTCCACCATTTCTATTGGCATAACCACTACGCCATGGTGAGGCTGCGCTAAAGATAGAACGTTCCGTCTTGACAGGATTTTTGTCCTAAAACTAGACGAATATTGAGTTCGTTTCCGTGTTAAGCAGTTTCCGTTTCATACAGGTTAACATACATTGAAAAACATTAATCGGCACTGGGACTAATTTTTTTTTCCTAATAAGACAGGTTTCCGTTTCATGCAGGGTCCGTTTTAGACAGGTTGTACTGTATTTCCAAATATGGAAATTCTTCAAAATAAAATACAATTATACTACGAAATTGATTTCAAAATCAGTCGTTTGTCTCGATTTGAGTCGTCGTTTGTCTCATTCGACACAACATGAGTGTTGCGATATTGAAAGTTTTAAAACGTGTGCTGCTGTTAAGTTTATATTATGTTTATTTCCCTATTAGTAGAGTCTCTAAATCACACGTAACATTATTTTAATTTTGATGCATCCCATGGAAAAATAAAAGGAACAGATCAACATATCGGCTACTAGATCTCGCCAGAAAACGGAGTGAACAGTCAGATCAAACTTTAGTCATGTGTCAGCCCAACTCAGGTTGGCCGAGTGATTATGACGCGGGCCTCCCATCCCAAAGATACCATGTTCGATCCTAGCCCCGGACGTCTGATGGTAACAGATTAAGATAACTTGAAATTTCAGATTAGAGGGGGAAAATGCGTGGAAAAATAAAATATGTGGGACGAGTTAGCCGACCGGCGCCCCGTGTATTTAGGAATTTTTTTTTTTAAGGAAAAAATTTTAAGCTTGAAATTAAGCTTGCTATGTCAATCTTGATTCAAGCTTGCTATGTCAAGCTTAATGCAAGCTGGGCAAGTGTAAACTAGAACACTTGATTCAAGCTTGCATTAAGCTTACACGCTTGAAATTTTCAAGCTTAATTAAAGTTTATTGACTTGATAAATCAAGCTTGCTGCAACTTTGCTGTGCTGTCTGGGTATGATAGGAACTGGATTGTCACTATAATCAAGCACTACTTGTTTAGTAGAAGTTATGATTGGTTTGCTGGGCCATTTTGATAGCTCTGACTCTGGGATCACATTTACTTGTGCTCCTGTGTCTAGTTTGAAGTTGACCTAATTACCGCTAACTGAAATTGTGTGAAACCAGGCAGAGTCTGCTTTGTTATTATACAGCATGTTTACTGACTTGAGCTCTCCCAGATATGTGCACTCAAAGTCACTTTCATCACTAAAGCATTCCACAACATTTATAGAACGTAATTTTTGTTGACTGCTTGATTTGCACATATTTGCCCAGTGGTTTTCTTTCTGACATACATTACATCTGCTTCCGTAGGCGAGACAACTCCGGCGCTCATGTTTAAGTCCGCAATAATTGCACTTTTTCTTCCCCTCTCGTTTTGGTTTCAATTCCCGATGATGGCATTTGGCGACGTCTATTCCCCCATGTCTTCGGGGCGTCCCGCGGCCGATGGCGTCTACAGGTGCATGTTTATCCGCTTGTTTGCTTATATTCATTTCGTTTGCTTGGGCGCGGCTGTTTTCAGCTGCTTTGCATTCGCTAAGTACTTCCTGCAGTATTTTCGTTTTACTGCTGGTCCCTCTGATAAGCCGTTCTTGCAAAGGTTTGTCTGATAGTCCATGAATTATTTTATCGCGAAGCATATGGTCAGTCATACTGCCGTAGTTGCAATCCATGACTTCGCCGCGCAGCCGGAGATAAAATTCTGAAAATTTTTCACCTTGTTCTTGCTGTATTTCAAGAAACTTAAAAGATGCAAAGACTTCATTTTGGAATTCTGCGAAATGTTTATCAAATGCCTGGAGAATCTGTCAAGGTCACTTCAGTGGAGCCGGCCAATGGCTTCAAATTAAGTGTTCTGTATTGTTGTTTTAATTCATCTCCACAGACATGCCGGAATAATGCAGTCTTTGTATTTTCGGGTTCTTGCCCATAACGAAGTGCTTCAATATAATCCTCGAAATCTTGCCTCCAGTTTCTCCAGGATTCAGGGTATTTACGCCAGCATCAAAGGGCGGGAGCGTCGGCAAATTATGAGCCATGCCGTTTTCTTCCTTTTGAATGATTAAAATTCAAGGCTTCATTTTTACTAACTTAATAGGCTCAGTTCGTATCTGACAACATGATATATGTTACAGCATAAGATTAAAGCATAATTAGTAGAATTATAAGACGATTCATTGAGATTGACATTTAAGTTGGAGCACGTGAAGCAACTGCCTGACCGTCCGTCAGCGGCTGCCTTCCGTTTATTTAGTTTAGATGTTTGCAGACACTGCCATCTGTTGGCAAGCATTTGCGTTACAAGTAATTTATATAACAATATCTATTGATTTTTATAGTTTCAATTTCTTTCAATGTTGTTACGAAATGATGCCATTTATCAGCAAGGGGTTTTCGAAGTGATTCATCCCAATCAACTTTCTCTAACCAAAGGTGTTGAAGGAACATTTTTGCTCGACACATGATAGGTCCAAATAAACCGAATGGATCGTATAATTTTGCAATCGTAGACAAAACTGCTCGTTTAGTGTAAGCGGTTTGATGTTCCACTGAGACCTTAAAATTAAATTGATCTTCCTTTGAGTTCCAAATCAAGAATGTTCATTGGATTCTTGCTCAAGACCAAGTATTTGATTGCAATTTGATTTCCATTTGTGGAGGGTCATACTACATGATTGAAACATTTTAATTGGTTGGTCTTTAAGAATTTTTGCAGTTGTGATATCAGAGCAGCCGGTTACTATGTCATCCATGTATACATCTGATTGAACAACTTCTGAGGCCAGTGGGAAAGAGAATAATTCATTCATGGCCAACTGTTTTATGACTTGAGTGGCAAGCACAATGGGGCACTTTTTGTTCCATAGGTAACAGTGTTTAGTCGATACACAACAGCATTTTGACCAGGGTGAGAAATTGGGAGCAAAAATCTAGGCGTCAATGGCACCTAACTTTTTTTTCCCGGTTGCCAAAACTGTCTCGTTCAGGTGCAGTTTCGAAAACTTTTGTTTTGTTTATATGCATAAACTATAAACAGGTAGGCTTAATGATTATGTACAGTAATAATAACAGGACTATTAAAATTAAGATAGTAATAAATAGTAGGTAAATATAAAATAAATTTTTATAGCTTTCACTTATGCACCCAGAATAAAGTATTATGATACATTTTATAAGAACATGGTCTTTAGTTTTAGTGTAGAAGTATTTTATAAATTGTTGCTATATAACTACAATGCCTATGGTAGATAAACTTATGCAGTATACGTGTACTAGCTTCAAAATGTCACCCAATCAACCACCACTGTAAGCAAACAGGTAGTAGATGTTAAAATTGTGGAAATATGTATTTGTATTCTCAGTGGGTTGAACTGAATTTGGAGAGGGTCTATGAAAGCTTTCAATGTCACCAAGAAGGATTTATTATTTTACATAGCTATTTTATCTTACTAAAAATTATTTTTAATTAAATTACTTAAAACATATTATAATACAAACTGTATCTTAAATGTTAAAATTTTTATATTTAAATAAAAAGTTTTTTTTATAAATATTTTCAAATAACTAATTCAATTTAAGTTTTTTTTAAAACTTACATTATCTCATAAAGGAGTTTTATTTAAAAAGGATAAATTTTATTAAGTTTAAACCATCAAATAACATTTTTATTCAAATAATATTTTTATTTGAATTTTCGTAATTTAGGCCGGAAGTCCGAAATTTAGATTTTACCAAAATCCAGACGTTTTTCTAATGTCAACCCCCTCCCCCCAAGCACACACACAAATAAATAAATCTTTCTTTTTTTCACGAAATTGCCTTAATTAATTGCAGTCAATCCATGTATTGTTTTCAGTCACGAACTGCTGCACTTAATCAGCTGTTATTGCGGTGCTGCAACGCGACGCGGCAAATAAAATTTAAGATGCCGTCCAGACCGTAAACCTGTACTCTCCCGCGGTAAATAATTATATTTAATTAATGAATATTAACTAATCCAAATAACTTTTACACACACTGCCTTATTTAAAAGGATCCCGCGCGTCCATCAATATTGATATCAAGTATTATCATCGCATCTTCCCACACCGCCGAGCTATACCGCTAAAACACACATTTGCAGAAAGAATCCAATATGGCGAACGCGAGCTCGTAGTTTTCTCCGATCAACTTCATCAATATACATGGAGTTAAAAAACTATGGCTAAATTTCTTTAAGTTTCTCTATTTGTTTACATTACAAAAAATGTGATTTAAATGATTACACATCCGCGCAAGACAAGAAAGTGGTCTTCTTCGCGTTTTTCAACCACAGAAAACTGCAGAGGATCGTTCTCTTTCTGCCACGGAGCGGTGCTTACGAAAGAAAAAGTTTTTTTACGGAAATTTACATCTATATTTTTCCCCAGAAGTCCCCAGAGTCAAAAAGTCCCCAGAATTCGCAAAATATTTGTTTTTCGCGGTATTTTTGGTCAAAAAAGGCGCCGGAGTCGGCCGATGCCAAAATAGTCGTTTTTTAGTCGCCTGTGTCGGGCAAAATGTTAGGCGTCAAAAATGATGACTGGTTCTGAAATCTCGGTCGTCAAAACAAAAATTACAGTTGCAAAATACGACTAACGACCGCTAATTTCGCGCCCTGATTTTGACACAAGATTCTCAATAAGTCCCTTTGACTAGGTTATATTAGAATCTGCCTGAACATTTTTTCAATATCAGCAATTAAAACGACTCTGTGTTTCCGAAATCACATCATAATGTCGAATATATCTTCTTTTACTTCACCAGAAAGAAAAACATTATTCAAACTTTTTCCAGACGTCGTAGGTGCAGAACCATTAAAAACTATTCTGAGTTTAGTAGAGGATATTTCAAGCCTGTAAACTCCATGATGTGGTAAGTAGTACTCAGCAGAAATCGAGGTTGGATCGTCTAATTTGTCCATGTGGTTAAGTGCTTCGTATTCAGTAAGAAATTCGCTATAAAGCCGATGCATATCGGGGTTTTTACTCAATCTTCTAAGAGTTTGGTGTAGACGTTTTTCTGCTAAGATTCGAGAATTACCTAACATATTTTATTCTTCTTCTTTGATTGGCATCTGGACGATGTATCTTCCTGTTTTTTCTCGTCTATGTGTTGTCTTAAATGAACTTCACTAAATTCTTCATTGCTTAAGGGTCGGTCCGCAGAAACTTTTTCAACTTCTCGAAATTTACGGATACAATATTCGATATTTTCGGATTCCGAAATTAGCCCACAATATTGTTTAGGGGACTTTGTTAAAATTGATCCAGTAGCAATAAAGCCAAACACAGAATTTCTAAGCACTAAATTTTTTGAAATATGTTGTTGTTCATCCTTTATTATTTGGAAGAATAATTCAGCACCAATGATCATATCAATCTTATTTGGTTTGAAAAAATGAGGATCGGCTCATGTGTAGCTTAACGGTTTCATGTCAAGATTAAATGACGGTATAAAATATGTAATTTTGCTTACAATGAGCAACACGATTTCTGAAATAAAAGAAGAATCTTTATTACTAAAGAGTGCACTCGTTTTCCATATGATATTTGTAGCGTTTCCACCTAAACCACTAACAAGTACATTTACTTTTTGCTTAATCAATCCCTGTTCCATAGCCATTTCATTAGTTATAAAACATTGATCGCGACATTGATCCGTTATCAAGAATAGCTCTACCACACAAATATCTATTTTGAAAAGGAGACCAAACCCAAACAAGTGCGGTTGAAAGCAAAACAGATTTACTCGATGCTTCTAAAATCGAAGAAAACGAATGCACAATTTCCTTTTGGCAGCTATTTTTCATTTCATCCGAAGGTAAAGGAATTTGTGTACGAGAATCATCGTCAGTTGGTAGCAAATTTAGAGTATTCCGAGATGAACTTTCAACTGGTTCCAGGCTTGGTGCGTTATCTTTTTTAGGGAAATTATGTTGAATTGGCGAAGGATTATTTTCAGAACGACATAAGAGGTAATTGTGATTTCCTTGACAGGAACGACAACAGAATTTGGATGGACATGAAGAAAGTTTGTGTAAATAGTTTAAGCAATTCATGCAAAGATTATTCTTTTTGGCGACATTAAATCGATCTAAAGGAGACATTTTGAGAAAAGTAGGGCATTAGTATAACTTGTGAGAATATTTACATAAAACACACAACTTATTTTCGGGCTACAACATAAAAGCATTTGCCTTATTTTGATTAGAAAATTTAACTTTCATGGAATGATATTGTACTCCCTGCAAATTTTCTAATATCTGTAAAAGGTTTTCAAGGAATTCTAAAAATTTATTCCATTCAGGCAATTCAGTTGAAGTTAAACTCATTTCATATTTTTTACGAGATTCCTCGTCTAACTTTTGGATTATAACAAATAGTTATTAATAACTGATACACCAGATCATTTGCTTCTAATTTCATCAACGTTAATCCTCTTAAACTTTTATTTATAACTTCAACCAAATTTCTAAGACCCTTAGCAGATACAAATCTTCAAAATGTTTAGAATATGAGTGTTAACAATTAATCTTTTGTTTTCAAATCTGCTTATCAAAACTTGCATTAAGGGAGGAAATGCATCCTCAGGCGTTTCTATGCTTCTGACATCACCTTTTAACCCATTTATGCCTAGCGTCCCTTTTTTGGGACGGCATTATCGCTATCATTCGAAAACGTTATTTATTTTTCCTAGCCCTTATTCGCGAGTATTGAACCTCAATTCCACAAAATATTTTAATATGGCAAGTAGGATGTTGACATTTCAATTTTTATACATAACGATTTTAAATGAAATCATCCCTTGTTCAAAAAGTTGACATCAGAAATTTATCAATTACTTCTGGTGTTAGCAAAAATCGAAGAAAGTCGCAAAAATATCCAGGCACGAATGGGTTAAACAGGAAAGTAAATAAAATAACTTTTGAATATCAGTAGTAAAGAAAGGGCAGTTCTGCCCAGGAGTAGCCCATGTTAAAGAAGTGCAGCCGAGCGCAACTGTATAACTGCTGCCCCTGTGTTGAGGGATGCTGTGACCGGATGGGGAGCGGAAGTGGTGCTAGGACCGCGTGCCTAAAATTCTATAGACCGGGTGCCGGAAGTGGTGATAAGAATTTTTTTCCTTTCAGAGGAATTTTTTCAAATAAAGGGACTTGGAAAATGTTTCAGATTTTGATGTATTCTTAAATAAAAATAAGGGACTTTGACATATTTTTAAATGAACTGCACTTTATGCATTAAACCTGAAATAAAAAATATTATTATAAATGAGGTCCCACCAACCGCCCGGTAGAACTTCTACCGCCTCATTTTTTTTTCCAGCTCCACACAGATTTCTTGTTTGGTGTAACAATTCACAAATATTGCATTTTGAATGTTCAGTTTTCAAATAAAAATTTTTACTGTGCCTTTCCCCATCACGCTAGCCTCGCATAAATGGAAGCATGGCGTAGCACAGAAGATGCGTTGTTGTTTTTGTTTCTTTAAAAAATACATGGGCATGGAACTTAAGATTAAAGCATACATTTAATAAGTAAGTTTACTAGAATATTAAAGTAGGCTTATGGTACCAATAAATTTTTTCTACTGTTAGGGAAATTTAAACAGAAAATTATACCATAGAAAGATTTTAGTACCTATAGTTTTACAAATAATGATTTAGACAGTGTATGAACCTTTTTTATCTAAACATTTTTCCTTGAGAGATTTATACCCAGCTTAGTACATTTTTGATAGATTAGATTTTAGGGAGCGTTTATACTAGTTTATATTTTCTACTGTTAGTTTTTTTATAGAACAATTAGAGGAAAAACAATTGCATTTTTAGTAATCCTACAAAACTTTTTTTACTGTATATCACAAGTAAAGTAACTTGATTTACAGAGTTTCAATACGATACAAGTTCGATTTTTAACTTTATGTGCAACACTTAATTTCGCTTTTTGGCTATATTTATGCTATGAAAGCATCGTTTTATACATGCATCAATATTTTTAGAAGTCTTTTATTTATGCACTTAACATATTTTATAGAAAGGTGGGTATAGGTTTAACTAGCACAAGCTTTTAGACTGGATAATACTATTGATAGAATGTTGAACTATTGGATATTATTTGATCCGTTTTAGCATACCAAGACAATTGCATGTACAGTTTTACATAAATATCTTTAACGACTTAGATAAAATTATAGTTTTAATCGCAAAGAGTTGCCGTAAGTACAAATTACTTGAACTAAAAAATACAAGGTTTTTACTTACTTGAAGACACATCGTGCTAAATCTTCTACGGCAAATTTCTTGTATGTCAATGTTAAAAAGACAATAAAGTAATGATTTAAAATACATTAGCTCTAAATCCCGTCCCAGCTATCAAGTTTCGTGGCATTTTTATGCCCACATTGGCTAAAGATAGGGATATTATTTTGAGACTAAAAACAAAATAACAAATTGTAAGATATTAAACGCTTAAATAATTTTTTCTTATAACAATGAATAAATTTATCAGATTCACATTAAATGAATACCATTTAATATATGATGAAAATATTCAATACTTTAGTTAGCAAGCGAAAATTTAATCTTATTTAGAATATATGCATTTACTGAAATGCAGATTACATATATGCTTTATTTTCTATTAGAAATCCCTTTCACCATATGTCCCCTTTCACAAACCCCAGTTTTTGTATACAAAATGTAGGAATACTTAACCCTTTATAAGGCGAGTTTATTTGCAAAGAGTCGAAAGTACTTGTGAATTTTCTGGCCCATCTCTTAGGATTAATTCACATATTTTCCCTCTACTGTCTATTCCACTTGAAAATTGGAGAAACAAGTATTAAGCAAACATAAAAATGTTGCAGGAGAATACATTAATTATTCACAAAATCAAAGTCGGAAAACTACCTGCTGCTGATACACGGAATTAAACGTAAAAACATATAATTAAAAGCAATGATTCTTATGCTCAATATTCGAGTAATTATTCGAGTTTTCCTAAAAATTACGAATGAAATAAAAGTTCATATAATTTAGAATTTAGATCTATGGAAAAGATATACATCCAATATAACTGAACAGAAATCAGAAAATTCACGAATGATAGCGGAAAAAATACTCAAAATACTGGTGTTAAACAATAAAGTAAATAAAAAACTTCTGTTGCTTGCGACGAAGGGCTTGGACTGATGAAGGCCAAAACGATTTTTGGTTGAAACGTGCGTATCCTCTTACCTATAACATCTTATGTGTGTTTTTTACAAAGTTTTTTATTTACTTCACTAATGATAGTTGATTTCTGTATTTAGTAGATCGTAGGTGGTAAGTATTCTTACCACGGCCTTATAAAGCTTAAAAGTACTTCGGTTGATAATACCTATTGCTATTAATATTAATTACACTAGTAGGGAAAATACACACTTTGGATTACCAACATAAAATTTTGCAAACACCAAAATACAGGAAAACATGCAAAAATCTTTTATCAGTAACAAACAAACAAAAAAAAAAAAAATCACTCTCTTAAATTACAACACCTCAAAAGTGGAAAATATAATTACCAAACTATAATAACCACATAATTATTTTCAGTTAAAGCAATTTGAAAAAATGTAAATAAGAGCTAATCAGGCAATGATTCATTTTTAGAAATTTACTAATAACTGTGATAATCAGGCAAATCAAATTAGAATTATGGTATCATCCTATATGTGACTAAAATAATACATAGAAAATGCTAAACTTGGCGACTTACCCTGGTGATGACTGGACTTGCACGCGCGAGATGTTAAAAAAAAATTAATAATAACACAGAATAAAATAATGCATAAATATAATCATAGGCGCACACACGGAGGGGGCTATGGGGGCTGAAGCCCCCCCTAAAGGTAGAAAGTTAGAAGTGAAAAGCGTTAAAAAAATGAAAACTGTCGCTAATGAATTAATTTTTTTTAGTTCTTTCTTTCTTTTTTTAACTGTCCTCAAGTTATTTCTAACCAAAAAAGACATTTATTTGAAAGAGTTTTTAAATAAATGCTCACAGTTAGTTGAAACACTGTCACACACGGTTACAACGTCGCTCAAAAGATCAGATAATTATTTATGACTCTATAATGAGTTACATTGCTTGTGTTCTATGGGACAGTCAAGTGATACCGAATATTTTGACGTTATAAGAGAGTTGTAACTAACCGAGATCTCTATGACTGAGTTCAGCAATATTATGTAGCCCAGCCCCCCTGAACTAAAATCCTGGGTGCGCCACTGAATATAATATATTCAGTGCAGAAAAAATCCACGTGCTTACTGAATATCCCAAGCTTGTGACGTACTACTGATAAGATAAGGAATGCCTAACACGTGACGTGCGGAAGTGCGTTGAGACCGAGAAAACCGGTAAATTATCGCTCGGCCAGTTTGTCGATACGGTAAAACCATGGAGTTTGTAAGGGGAATATGCACGCTGCAGTACAGAATTGGGAACATGTGCTTCATTCTGCGTTCAAAAATATGGTTATCTTAATCTAAAGCCATATGTTTCAGAAAATAGAAACCTATCCTTAAGGTAAACATGTATCTGATAGGCATTTAATAGAATATATAATTAAAATAAAAGGTTTTAAAATATCAAAGCTACAACGATTAATGTATTTTACGTCGTTTAGGAAAATAATGAATCATTAAATTAATTTCTGTGAAACAATTAGCAAAGACCATTATGCTAGAGAACGATAAGCATTAAAGCAAATTATTTTTGTTAAGTTTTGATGAGCAGTGCAGTAATAAATTACATGCATTGTACTAAGTTTAATGAGTATTCATTTATAAAATAGGTATTTACTACTGAAAAACATGACCTAATTTTAACAAATGCATTGGAGTATTGTATAGGATATCTATTGAAGAAATGCTATACTTGTACTAAATATATTATGATTATTCTAATATTAAAACTAGGGTTAAGATTCTTCACTTGCGATGAAAGGCACAATTTTTTTTTTTATATACTTAAATTTTACAAAGATGTAGACATACATCATTTTAATAAATTCATAAACTAAAATTTTTATTTAATACAGTCATAAACTGAAATTATTAATTAAAACCCGCTAATAAATTAAACGTATTAAAATTTTTACTCTAAAAGATAGCTAATCACAACATACATCAGAAAATATATAAGCAATTATAATACCTTGAAAATACCTGAAAAATACCGGACAACACTCTAGTTGCATGCGGTCAAAACTGCATCTTAGGCCCGCTGTACAATGGACAAGGGTCCGTTGCAGGAGAGTTTACCTATCAAACCTACAAACTCTAAAAATTTGACTGCAACTGAAGAACTGGTTTTCTCTTATCAGGCATGAGTGATAGATCAGATAAGAGATAAGGAAGTGACATGCGCAGAAGACACGTGATAGTGACGTGTACAAATCTGTGTTGATTCAATATATGGTAGGTATGCTGGTAGGATGTACTATTTACATTTAGTGGCAACTCTCTCTAACAGGATAAGACATGCTAGATGACGCAATGTCTACAGGGTTGAGGAAGTTTTAAGGTAGAGGGCGCTTGGGTGATCACGAGAGTTTTTTTTTTTTTTTTTTTTTTTTTTTTTGAACCAGTACGAAGACATTTTAGTTAAATAAATTGGCCAGGTGTGTGTTGCGAGACTCACTTTACACTGTGTGCACCTATATTTCAGACGTATGTTTTAAGTTTTAATTGATTTTTCACCGAATTTAAAAAATGTCTTTGTTTGAATTGATCGAAAATAACTTTAACATTTAATACACTACCTAGTTTTATACTCAAAGTGATGCTGATGTGCTGCTGCAAGAATTTATGCAATTGCCTTTAGAAGCAAAACCTCTGCAAAGCAGTGAAAACAAAATTACTTCGACCCGGAAAGTAATTACTTTTGGAGAAGAAGGAATAAATTATAGTTTTTCGGGAGCGACAGTCTCTGTTTCCTCTTGGCTACCCATTTTTCAAAAACTACGTGATGATCTACAGAAAGCAACACATTATGAATTTAATTTGGTACAAGTGAACTTATCCTCTGACGGCCAATCTTCAATTGAAGACGGTAACTACGAAGATTTTTCTCTGGACCTATCATCATGTGTATGCATTCTAAGTTTTGGATCTAAACGAACTTTAGATTTTAAATCAGCGAACTGTGAAACCACTACCATTAAATTAGAACAATGTTCAATGTGCAAGATATATCCCCCAACCAACAAACTTTTAACGCATGCTATTCCTTCTGAACCTCATGTGACAGACCCGCACATTAACCTAACAGTTGCCAAAATGTACATTTATGAGCCTTTTCCGAAAAGGGCAAAGTTGGACAATTGGATGGACAATCTTTACCATAGCTTATATGCTTCTGTAAATAGTACATGGCACTTGGAAAGACTTATCTACGTTTCACTTCACATGAAAGAACTGACTTGAAGATTCATATTAGACAATTTATTCAGAACGACCAATTAGACTATATACCAACCAGTCAGGGAGTCATGATGAACCCTTCAACATGGATCGAATTTATTGTAAAACAACTAGATTTTAATATATGACATAACAATAGCTCTTTTATTTGTAATAATCAATTATCTGTATTTAATGATGGTGGAAAATGTATCTTATAACAAATTTACAAAACCGGAGATTCATTTACTTTAAATTCAATTTCCTTGATACTTTTAAATGACCAAGTATTAAAACTTTGTGAAATGAGAAATGAAATATTGGAATGCCTTCTAAAAACGCTATATACGACAACCCTGCCTCATTTAATTTTAGCCTCACCATGGCACAGTGGTTATGCCACTGAAAATGGTAGACGGCCGAGGTGTGAAGGTCCCGGTCCCTCGCGCGGCTGTCGATCTAACAGTCTGGAGTTTTGGTAGGTTTTCTCCAGATGTAACGTGAATAGGCGTTAGAACCCCTTAGAAAGTCCTCCTACCAAGGCACCCCCCATCCTAGGCAGATACCCCGCGTGCAGGTTTGCCTTAAAACACAACACAACACATTTAATTTTAAAATTAAATCCGCAAAAATGTAACCGTGAACCCCATTGTGATTTTGATGAGGCTAAACAGCAATTAATGGTTCTAGTATATCAGGAAATTCTTAAAATTTCAAACAAACAATTTAAATGCATATACCGGGTTCAACATCATCCTTCACAAAGGATACATGCTTGTTTGAATAGAACACATCTTGATGAGAGAGATGGATGATAAGTAGTAAAGCATTGGTTTATGCTCGACATGCCATATATCGCAAGAGAGATATGTGAGAACAAATGTACTTGTCATTATGACGGAGAATTTTTTAAAACATTTTCTTTGAAGACTATATGGAGTATGTTCAAAATGTAGTTCTTCGTTCATTTTTTCAACCGTTTTCAGATTTTGCTAATTCCAAGGATGGCAAAACATGTGTAATTATGTGATGTTATTTCTGTATAACTAGCATTGCGATTGTAAAAAAATACTACATTAATCGTTCTGGCTTAACTTTGATAATTTAAAACCTTTTATTTTAATTATATATTCTATTAAATGCCGATCAGATACATGTTTACCTTAAGGATAGGTTTCTATTTCCTGAAACATTGAAATGGCTTTAGATTAAGACAACCATATTTTTGAACGTAGAATGAAGCACTTTTTCCCAATTCTGTACTGCAGCGTGCATATTCCCCTTACAAACTCCATGGTTTTACCGTATCTGCAAACTGGCCGAGCGATAATTTACCAGTTTTCTCGGTCTCAATGCACTTCCGCACGTCACGTGTTAGGCATTCCTTATCTTATCAGTAGTACGTCGCAAGCTTGGGATATTCAGTAAGTACGTGGATTTTTCCTGCAGTGAATATATTATATTTGTGCATTATTTTATTCAGTGTTATTATTATTTAATTTTTATTATTATTATTTTGTTTTTTTACCTCTCACGCGTGCAAGTGCAGTCGTCACCAGGGTCGCCAAGTTTAACATTTCGCTATGTATTATTTTAGTCACATATAGGATGATACCATAATTATACTTTGATTTGCCTGATTATCAAAATTATTAATAAATTTCTGAACATGAATCATTGCTTGATTACCTCTTATTTACATTTTTTCAAATTGCTTTAATTGAAAATAATTATGTGGTTATTATAGTTTGGTAATTATATTTTCCACTTTTGAGAAGTTGTAATTTGACAGTGTTTTTTTTTTTTTTTTGTCTTTGTTCTGTCAAAAGATTTTTGCACGTTTTCCTGTATTTTGGTGTGTTTTAAGTTGGTAATCCAAAGAGTGTATTTTCCCTACTAGTGTAATTAATATTAATAGCAAGAGGTATTATTAACCAAAGTACTTTAAGTATTCGTACATTTTCTATACAAAAACTGGGGTTTGAGTGGTATACGGTGAAAGGGATTTCTCCTAATAGAAAATTAGGCATATATGTAATCTGTATTTTAGTAAATGCATACATTCTAAATAAGATTAAATTTTCGCTTGTTAACTAAAGTATTGAATATTTTCATCATACATAAAATGGTATTCATTTAATGTGAAACTGTTAAATTTATTCATTGTTATAAGAAAAAATTATTTTTAAAGCGTTTAATATCTTAAAATTTGTTATTTTGTTTTTAGTCTCAAAATATCCCTATTTTTAGCCAATGTGGTTATAAAAATGCCACGAAACTTGATAGCTGGGACGGGATTTAGAGCTAATGTATTTTAAATCATTACTTTATTGCCTTTTTAACATTGACATACAAGAAATTTGCCGTAGAAGATTTAGCACGATGTGTCTTCAAGTAAGTAAAAACCTTGTATTTTTTAGTTCAAGTAATTTGTACTTATGGCAACTCTTTGCGATTAAAACTATAATTTTATCTAAGTCGTTAAAGATATTTATGTAAAACTGTACATGCAATTGTCTTAGTATGCTAAAACGGATCAAATAATCTCCAATAGTTCAACTTTCTATCAATAGTATTATCCAGTCTAAAAGCTTGTGCTAGTTGAACCTATACCCACCTTTCTATAAAATATGTTAAGTGCATAAATAAAAGACTTCTAAAAATATTGAGGCATGTATAAAACGATGCTTTCATAGCATAAATATAGCCAAAAAGCGAAATTAAGTGTTGCACATAAAGTTAAAAATCTAACTTGTATCGTATTGAAACTCTGTAAATCAAGTTACTTTACTTCTGATATACAGTAAAAAAAGTTTTGTAGGATTACTAAAAATGCAATTGTTTTTCCTCTAATTGATCTATAAAAAAACTAACAGTAGAAAATATAAACTAGTATAAATGCTCCCTAAAATCTAATCTATCAAAAATGTACTAAGCTGGGTATAAATCTCTCAAGAAAAAATGTTTAGATAAAAAAGGTTCATACACTGTCTAAATCATTATTTGTAAAACTATAGGTACTAAAATCTTTCTATGGTATAATTTTCTGTTTAAATTTCCCTAACAGTAGAAAAAATGTATTGGTACCATAAGCCTACTTTAATATTCTAGTAAACTTACTTATTAAATGTATGCTTTAATCTTAAATTCCATGCCCATGTATTTTTTAAAGAAACAAAAACAACAACGCATCTTCTGTGCTACGCCATGCTTCCATTTATGTGAGGCTAGCGTGATGGGAAAAGGCACAGTAAAAATTTTTATTTGAAAACTGAACATTGAAAATGCAATATTTGTGAATTGTTACACCAAACAAGAAATCTGTGTGGAGCTGGAAAAAAAAATGAAGCGGTAGAAGTTCTACCGGGCGGTTGGTGGGACCTCATTTATAATGATATTTTTAACTTCAGGTTTCGTCTGCCACATGTCTAGCGATAATTATCAGGCGTTTTCATTGTTGCTTTTTATGCGGTTTTTGGCCCAAGGATAATTAAAAAAAATTTTTCCCATCCAATGTGGTACGACCTTGCTGTGATGGATGGGCGTTCAACTAACAGTGCCACAACTGTTGATGACTTGGAACTCATTTTTTCCGTTAAACTACCCAAACACATAAGCACATCGAACACTACAGTTGGTTTACTGTGCAACTCATTGCAAAGCCGTCGTATTTCGATTCAAAATGTCCCTTTTATCCTCATCCACTTTTGTTATGCCGCTTACAGCGCCATCTATTGATGCATTTTGGAATTTTTCCTTTATTATGCCAAATCGGTTCCCCCTTCTTCCAGTATATTCAGTTGAAATTTGAAGTCATTCTGACCAGGGGTTCTTTTTTTGCGGCCTTTTGAAAGTGGGACTTTAATTATGGACATCCTGTATAAATATATTTATATATATATTTCTAGTAAGCTGATCACAATTTATACTCAAATAAATAAACAAACTAATAAAAAAATACGTTTTAATCATCAAATAAGCATTTTTGGCTAATACAGCACTTATGCTATTCACACACTCAAAATCTATAGAACAACCAACTAACATTTTTATTTTCACGTAGTTAATAATTTTTGAGCTTGCAGCTTTTGCAATGCATTTTCAGATCATGAAATATCTCGATTTGAATAAAACCAGTGCGTTTATTGGAGTCAGTGTGTCCATAACACTGAGCAACAATAAAAAAAGGGGGTGGAGCACTGTGCGATGACACTAAAAATAAATGGATACTTGAGCAACAAAATTATAATAAAGGTAAAAATTATACGTAACACAATACATAAGAACAATACACAACAAGATCCAGGATACGAGAGGATTAGTAAGTCTGAAATATTTTTCTCGTCTAAATGATTTTAAACATTATATATATATATATATATATATATATATATATATATATATATATATATATATATATATATATTATATAGATGCAAAATAAAATAAAACACAAATTTTGAGAAAACAATAAACAGAGCCTAAGTTATTAAGAAAAACTCCAATTCTGGAATTTGAAGTCCTCTCTATTGTTTAGGTAGGATTGTAAGGCTAGGTGTCCTCGTCCAATCAGGATGGACAATTATGTGGAGAGTTGGACAGAATTGATAATATGATGAAAATAAAATAAGAGGAGTTAAACTTGAGAAAAAACTTGCTCTTTTACTGAAAAGAGCGTTCAGAAAATGCTAAAAAGTTGTACGTAGGAATAAATTGAAGCACTTAAAATGAAAAAAGAGAAAATTAATTTCAATATAACTGGTTATAATGATTCCAGTGTGGGGCCTACATCTATTTGTCAAGTTGTGGACATCGTACACATTAAGAGAGTTTAAAGCTGCATTGTCAATATGTGGTATTATATTATTGTAAAAATAATTGTTGAAGTTTTCAATGAAGTTGTCCAGAGGAGGGATATTTATTTCTCTGTAAAAAAACGGAGCACTTATACTTAAATGAAATATTCCCAAAACTCTTTCTGGTAGCCAAAGTTTTTACCACCTCATTTTCGCAGTTTCCATTACAGTCTTCGCTGTTTTTACGATAGTATAGTAATTTGATGCACTGCAAAAAAAAGTCTGTCAAATTTACAGAGAAAAACTGTCAGCCAGGACGCCAGTTTATTTCCGTATATTTAACAGAAATGTTCTGTAATTTTTTACAGATTCTCTGTTTATTTTACAGAAAACGTCTGTGTGTTTTACAGAAGTCTTCTGTAGATTTTTACAGATTCTCCGTTTATTTCACAGAAATCTCCTGTATGTTTTACAGAAGTCTTCCGTAATTTTTTACAGATTCTCCATCAATCTTACAGAAATCCTCTGTGTGTTTTACAGAACTACTCTGTAATTATTTACAGATTCTTCATCAATTTTACAGAAATATTTTGTGTGTTTTACAGAAGTCTTCAAATTTTTTTTTAGATACTCCATCTAATTTACAGAAATCTGTAATTTTTCCAGATTCCCCGTGTTTTGTCGACGGTATAATTCTGTCAATGTAGCAGACTTTAACCATTTTTTTACAGCTTGATTTAAGGAATTTACAGAAAAGAAAGTTTATTTATGAAATATATTTTGTATTTATAACAACTTTCTTTTGTTTTTAATAATTCAATACCTTACTTAAAAAATTTACTTACTTACAATTACTTAAAAAATTCAGTAATTTTATCATATACTAGCTTCTTTCGACGACCTTGGCCCTGTTAAGTGGTAAAAAAATTCTGCTACGAAAGGTTAATGAAAATAAATTGAGTATGATTTGAAATCATAGGTGACATTAATTATTTTCAATCAATTCCATCCAAGGGCATCCTTTAAAATTAAGTAACTGTACAAAATAAAATATTAGTGTTGAAAAATGAAAGATTTATAAGAACGATTGCTATCAATCAAGTAAAACAGTAATCAAAGAAGCTGATTTCAAATGAATCAATGCATTTCAAAGCACGAAAATTTATACACAAATCAATGGATCAGGGGTGGGAGTGTAGATGTTCGAAGCATAAAATTTAATGTTTATTTTTTAATGCTTTCAAAATTATTTCTTGATATTATCAAGTATCCATCAATTTCTATGTTTCTGGGGAGGGAAGCGTATCAGTTTGTCGTGTCAATTGTCCCTAAATAAATGGTTGGGGTATTTGTAGTAAATGAAGTTAGTGGAAGTATTTACTGTAAGGTTTATTTTTTAGGTGATTGTAGCGTGTCATTGTAGTTAAAATAATATATATGTTTGCTTCTAAACTATTGATTAATGTAGTGATGGCGTCGTTCCAAAAAATACTACATATATAGAGTTAAACCTCTGAACAATAGCTACGTTTGGTCCCATAAAATAATGACCATTTTATGAGACAACCGTTCTTTGGAGGTTCACAATAATGTTAATTCAATAGTCTCAATTCAATTCTTTAAACTTCTAACATTGTCTGTTTTAAGAGATAACCAGTCATCGGAGGTGACCGTTAGTAGAGGTTTTAATGTATATACATACATGCATCTTATTTTTCAGAAATAGTTTTTAGGAGTTTAAAATTACTCTTGCATGATATATCTATGCTTAGATTTTTGTAATATCCATTAATAATCAAAGAAATACGTCAAGAAAAATTGTGAAAAATTAGATTTATTTTAAGAAAAAAATACAGCATTTACAAAGTACAAACAAAGGAATATTTACAAAGTACTCCAGTATTCATGGGTATTTCTTAATATATAGTTAGTGGTCAATTAGCTCATATGCCGACATTTTATTAAGTAAATTGAGAATTTTCATATTAACGGCCTCACGTTTTTTCACATCAGGATTCTTCTTGCATCTTCTGTTAGGATTTATTCCAAGCAAACACCTAGAAACAAAATAATTTACTTCAGTGAATTAAACACATTTTAAAAAATCACATTTTACTTTTGACTCATCTATAAACTGAAATTTGTTAGCACAAGCTAGGAGCATAATAATTTTACTTTTCAGCAGCACTTGTTGTAACTCCCCTCGACAAGCACGTAACCAGGGAAGGGGAGGCTTGAAGAGCTACACCCCCCCCCGAAAGTTCAAATATGTATGTTTTATACAGGGGCGGATTTAGGGAAACAGGCTCTGCAGCCCCGCGTCCTCTATAAGAGAGGGGCACCCAAGGGGCCCATTACCACAATCCACCCAGTATTCTAGGGAAGGCTTATATTCTAGGGAAGACCCTTTTTCTAGAGAAGGCTTATTTCAGTATTTCAGACACTTCAGTACTAAAATACAAAAAGTTCCAGTGTATTTTAAAAATGATCACTATGCCGCGCCTATGTCGGAGGGTGGGGGGCTCTTTCTTGCACCTTTCATAGGACCCCATGATACCTATGTTTAAGTTATGGTATTTGAATATTTGAGCCTCCCCGAATAAAAATCCTGACCATGGGCCTGCCCTTCCAAATTAAAATGTCAAAATTACCATCTTGTTTTAAAATAGAAGACTTTTATGCATCATTGCTATTGAACATTCGAAATAAATTTACATGATAAAATATTTTTACTACATTTAACAATATGCTTAATTTTCGTCAAATCTTTTTGAAAAAATAATGAATAAGAAAAAAGAATCAAATTTTCAACTTTTTAAAAGGGGAAAGCTCAAAATTTTAAGCATTCTTCTCTTTTTAAATGTAAAACTTTTATAAAGAACTGCTTACAGAGCGATCAGATCTGCGCTAATTTTTAATTACTTTCTTACATATTTCAACTTCGAAAAGTATTGAATAAAAAGTTCCTATTTATGTTTAGTGTTCCTGATTCAGGATATTGGCCACTGACTACACTTATGATTCGAGATTTTGAAATTTAAAACGTTGATGATCAGACTGTATAATAAGCAAAATATTAAAAAAATACTTTTATAACTAGGCACTGATATGAAATAGTTTTAAAATTTATGCATTAAAATAAATAAACAATTTATCTTGTACAAAGCCTCACCACGGCACAGTGGTTATATCACTGAAAATGGTAGACGGCCGAAGTGTCAAGGTCCCGGGTTCGGGTTCCATCGCACATCCGTCGACCTAACCGTTCGGTGTTTTTCGTGGTTTTCTCCGAGACTTAGGATAAATACGGGTTAGGACCCCTTACAAAGACCCCACAGAGGGTAACTCCTTGTTTTGTCATTCGGACGAGGATTTACAAGTGGACTTCGAGCCAAGCACACAAATCCGATATACATGTTCACAACAGCAGCAGCTAGTCACTATAGCGCAAGCGGGTTGCACAGATGTGTGCTTCGAATGCATATACACAAGTTCATATACGCAATATCTATTCAGTTATCACGAGCAGGCACGTATTCAGGGAACATTTTGGAAGAGGGGTTGGAGTCCAAACCGTAAAAAAGGCAGAATTTTTCACAAAAAGACAATCATTATAGTGACAAAAATCAAAATTTCAGGGAGGGAGGGGGAGTGTCCGAACTCCCAGGACCCCCCCCTCTCCCCCTCACCTCGTTAAATACGTCATATGAGTTTGCAGATAATTTTGGATTATGTGCGCAGATAGCTTTTTCTTTTATCTGACTATGGTTGTTAGTAAACTGAAATTGTATTTATTTAAAAGAAAGAAACGGGGTTTGAGGGGGTGGAACCCCCCTCACAGAGTAAATGTTAACTTAAAATATAGTGAATAAGAATTATAAAAAAATCTATACATCCCTATTTAAGAATTTAAAAAATGAATACATAATATTTAAATAAAATATTAATGCCATTGAAAATTTCACAAAGTTATGACAAAGACTGCCAATAATGACCAATACTAAAGCTGTTCCGATCACCAGAAGCCAAAACTGTCATGTTTACTCACGTAATAGTCGCACTTTTTTGCCAATTTTTCATGTTGAAAGTCCAGGTGCGACTATTATGCGGTTAAAATCTACTATATAATATTGTAACTCTAAAGAGCTATTTTTTCTGCTTCGAAACGGGGGTGCGACTATTACGCGAGTAAACACGGTATTCAGCATCAAATGACGATAAACATTGTAAAGAGTTTTAAATCTCCCTGATTTAGAAGAGATTTTTCGCAGAATTCTTTGACTTTTCCAGACATAAAATTTCCCAAATCCCTGAATTCCAAGTCGCCCCTGAATATACAAAAAACTAGAAAATTCCCAATGTAAAATTACTTCAAATCAAAATCTAGCTGTTTATCTCATACAAATGAAAAATTACTTTTAAATCTGAAGAAAATGATTATTGTTTTTCATAATGACATAATTTGTAGAAAAAAGAAAAGCACAATGTTATGAAGCTAGAAATATTTCTTTGATAAGATATACTACTCGACATTAAAATTGCTGCACTGTGTGTAGCATGTCACCTTCTTGGTGTTGCTATTTTAATTACCAGTTGTGTATTAATAAAATAAAAAAAACAGTTATATGCTATATACCTATAAATTTCACACTTTTTAAAATATTGCTATGTGGTTTGATTTATTTATATGTTTAGAAAATTGTATTAGGTTGTAACGAAAGTTTCCCGCCATCACAAATATCGTCTGCAAACAGTTCACGTAGTCTGTTTGCCCATATTTTGTTAAACAATTTTTGCCATTTGAAAGAAAGCGACTTTCTTTAGAACACTGTGCTGTTAAAAAATATCCCTATCATTAAGTACAACGTGTCTGAAATGGAACTATCACGTTACTGGATTAGAACCATCATTTACTTCTAGTTCTGTTGCAAAAATTCAGCTACAGAATGTCAAAGAATTATGTGGGTAATTTAGATTTTACTGTTGTATCATATGACACTGTGAAGGTTTGGTACTGAAAGTTAAAAAATAGGGCCTATGACATTCAAGGAGCTGAGCGTTTTGGCCGGCCTACTGATGTTAATGAGTGCCACCTGCGAGAACTTGTGCAAGAAGATCAGTATTTAACCACTTGAGAGCTAGCTAAAGAGTTAGACATTAATGCAATGCCCATTAGTCATGCTATGCATCACATAAACTTGATGTACAAGTTCAATCGCTGGGTGCCGCATGAGCTGACTCAAGCAGATTTGGCGGAGAACTTTCGCTACAACCTGATAGTTAAAAGTGTTTAATTAACTTTGAAAAAAAAGTGTATAACTATACTTCTTTGATTCATTTTTACTAGGATTAAGAAATAATATTATGCAATATGCAAAAAGAATTGCAAAGTGTGTACAAATTTAAAACTACATAACAAATATTACAAGGAAATTATAAATAATTTGTAGGTACAATTCTTTTTTAATGTTCTTTATATTTGATGTGAAATCCCCTAGACCACACATGCAGGGGCGTAGCCAGGGGGGGGAGGATATCGGGATATATCCCCCCCCCCCCGAAAAATTTTCCTGGCTACGTGCCTGCACACATGCACACTAAAAACATCATAAATTGTTCGCTGTTAGACGACTATTCAAGTACAAACACTGAAAATAAACAATATATTTATCACAGTGCCACGATGTTTAAGTTCAGTGATATTCTTTCACTTACTGGAGCACTGCACACAAAATGATTGCGAACAAAAACACTCATTCCAAAATATTTAACATATCGATAACTATATAACAAGAAATGCAAACTACAGTTCTAGGACCAATTAGCAAGTGCAATGAATATAAACAAACACTATAATAAGGAAATAACTTATGAGAAACAGTTTATGAGTAGTACTTAACTTGTTACATGAAGTTGCTATTGTTCATTTCCCCCAAATCCAAGAACAATTGCGGTACGTAGTTGTTGTGAACAAGTATATCGGATTTGTGTGGTTGGCTCGAAGCCCGCTTATAAATCCTCGTCAGAAGGACAACACAAACAAGGAAACCTCCCCGAAGCTCATTCACCAAACGTAACGAATTTAATCCAGTCATAAGTACACACTTAAAGAAACCTAATGTGTAAAAATTAGTTGCTATCTCCTAAATTAAAGCTAAAATTAATTAATAAAAAATGAGTAAGAGCCGACAGAATAGAGCCTCTATGGCTACTTGGCGCTTTCTATTTTCTTTTATAAATGCTTTTACAAAAATATGCTTATTTAATAAGCATTTTAAGTAAGCACATGTCAGGATTCATCTGCAGCAATGATTCACTGGATATCCCGCAGAACATATGGCCGGAAAAAAACCAGGCCGGTAACTAGTTCCGTTTTGGAGAAGGGGGGGGGGAGGAAATTGGCCAAAAATATTTTTTAAACATAAAATCTATGCATAGGAGGTTAAGCGTAGCTTTTTAGAAGAAGCTTAGCTTTTTAGCGAAATAAGAATTGAAATAAACAATGGTATTAAAAAAAATAATTTTAAAAAATTGTAAGGTAATTTTTTTTGGAGGGGAGGGATTCACCCTATAATTCCCTCCCCCACCCTTTTGATTTGACCCTGAAAGAAATATATTATTAAGTTGTTTCATTAACACAATGTCAGAAAGCTGCTGCACTTAATTTTTTCCAAATTCCCCGTTTTTTCGGGATGTTAAATATGTAATGGCTATAACAATCTATTGTTTTTACTTAAAATCGGCATTGTAGTGTAGGAATGCGTCACTGCATTTTGTGATTGAATCTCACTTTCTACTTGCTTCGATTCTCTATGTTCCAGGGTTCGTCTAGAAGGATTTCTAAATTAAAACCTGACTGATCAGCATAAAAATTTGATCGTCTTTTAACAACGAATCCTTTATAAAGACATTTACATCATTTACGAATGCCTGCGTTAATTTCTTTATAATTTGACCGAGAGTTTTTCAGCAAAACAAATTTTGTAACTTTCCTGCTCACAATCTTATTCTTTTTTAAAAATCTCTACTGCCATCCTTTAGATGCACGGAATTTCAGTCCTAATTCGAATGCCTTTTCTGAAGTCCAAGTTTGTAAATCACAATCATGTACATTTTTCTGTAATTTTCTTGAGTGTTAGAAGTGTTAAAACGTATATTTCTTAATTTGATTTAGTTTATATTTATAATCGCCATTCTTCTGAATTTGCTTTTCCCACAGATGTAACTGCCTTTTATTTGTAACAAATTTAAAATAATTTTGAACACTCTGTAAACTGCGGGATTTTGCCACTATTGTATCCCGCCAGTATTTTACTGCAGTCTCCTTATCTTTTCAAGAAATAAATTACTTATTTTGCATGATGTCCTCACTGGACATGAAGTCAATGCTTTCGTTTTCTAAACTAGAAAATATAGGATCTTCAGGGGTATCGCGTAATAAGCATTGCTCATTTGCTACCAAATCTGTTGCATTTACTTTCTGATAATTTTGCAAGCTTTCAACAATTTGATTTTGCAGACTTTTTCTTCGTCTGTGCATGGAGACAATGTCATATTTTTCGAAGAAAATTCCGCTTAAAGCATAAAAACAACATTAAGTATATTTGCTCCATAGTATCATCATGTGGATAAAAAGAATACAATTAAAATAAATGCCTCACTTATGCGTAAACTCAATTTGCAGCTTGCAATGTGTTAATACAAATAAAAAGAAATTACTTTCTTCGGGGACTTTAAGAACTAAAATAAAAATATTATAGGACTTCAGTTTAACTAGTAGAAAACGAGATTAAGCTACTTAAAAACCCAGTACGTTGAAATATAACACGGTATAGCAAACACTGATTTATAAATATTTCGAGTACATACTCGCGTGAGCGTTTCAAGTTTTCGACCAATTATCCCTGTCACCAAATACTAGCTAAAGGGTTACAATTGGCGCGATTTTAACTATTTTTTAACCTTTAATTTCTCAAATTCTATAAGGAGATAGCACCTAAATTTCACACAGTACGTTACTTTTAGTGTGTACTTGAGATTGTGTGAAATTCGTTCCATTTGGTGAGTGAGCTTTGGGGAGGTTTCCTTGAAAGGGGGGAGCCCTTCGTGGGGGTCTTTCGAGGGGATCTTAATCCGTATTTACGCTAACTTCCGGAGAAAACCACGGAAAACTCTGAACGGTTAACGGTCGACGGACGCGCGATGGGACCCGAACCCGGGACTTTCACATTTCGCCCGAATACGATTTCCAGTGATATAAACGTTGTGCCATGGTGAGGTGAACGGTACATATCGTTCGTTAGCAGACCCAGAGCGTCACCTCCGATCACTGTTGCCAGAAACTTTTGCACATAAATCGCAAGTAGCTGCAGAAAGAGTCGCTAAGGTGACGTCATAGTATGACGTCAGATCAAGTGATGCCCTGCACTGCTTAAAATCATTATGCCGATTTCTCTGGTTGGTCCATTGGTTTCGATGCGTAGTTTTACACATAAAAGTCTGCCCCCCCCCTTCCCTCACCCGTAAATCTAAAATAAATATATCAAATTCACAGGTGATTTTTTTCGTTTCTTTTTGTAGGTAAAAAGTCTCGAATTCACAATCAAGTTCCATAACTGTTCTATTTCCCATCATTGAACGCCAAAGACGGATTAAAAGAGAAGACGGAGGGGTAACTGCCCCCCCCCAAAAAAATTCAAACTTTTTGGAAATATTTTCTACAAAAGAAACCATTTCCCCCCTCCCCTCAATGTTACATGCCACTTTTTATCAAAGAAGGCCGATATTGTTGCTTACAATGAGAGTAAATGCCCCGCTCTGGCACAGCACTTTCAGCCAACACTGAGGAGACTCAGTCACTAAGATTCCTCTTCTGTGTCCGGTGTTGCTACTCACAATAAGAGTAAATGCCCCGCTGCGGCGCAGCATCTAGCAGTCAACAATGAGGAGACACAACAGTGACTGAGATTCCTCTTCTGTGTCCAGTGTTACTAAATATGTGTCACCATTTAGTTTTCAAACGTGATATCTTCATGTTTATTCAAATTAAAAAAAGGTGATTAGTTAAAAAAATATTTATTATACATTGTAATTAAATCATTAATTTTGTTTTTATTGAATGACTACTGGAGATCAACAAAACATAATAATATATTTAGTTAATTTACTACAATGCTTTTTGATAGAAATTATTAAATTTTTACTATTAAGTATTCATCTCTTTTGCAAGTCCATTTAATAACATTATGTATATTCAGGGTGTTTTCTGGATTTTTAACATACTTAATAAATCAATTAATAATCAATTAATCTGTCTAATTACTTATTGCTTTAACATTAATTATCCTAATTAATCATGTGGCGGGAACATTATTCACAAACACTAAAGTCCTTAAAAATTTTCTAAGTGATTTTAAATGTCCATTTTATGGAAATAAAATAAGAATTCTTACATTTTTTCATGTAACTCCATTTATTCTTGTGGTGGGGTTTCCCTCCCAGTTAAATATTACTGTATTAATAATTAATTAATAGTAATCAATCTAATTAATGAACGTATTGCTTTATATCTCGCTAATTACTTATTGATTTAACATTAATTATGTCTAATAATTAATCTAATTAATTACGCGGCGTAATCGTGTCAACATTATCGACAAACACTAAAGTACTTAAAAATTTTCTAAATCCAAACGAGCCGGGTTAAGCCAACGCGCCCAGTGAACAAAATCCGTACATAACATCAAACACTCACCTGAACCTACGTATGCAGTTGTAACCAAATATACCATCCCTTTTCTCCAGCTCCAGCTAACGATACGTAGTACAATGTCTTGCCGTTTTAATTGCGCCAGAGGCGAAATGAGCTTCGCAGGTTGAGCAATGACGTCTTCGTCTAGTACACATGCGCGGATGAAGATAAAACAGAAAAAAACTGTTTTTTCTTACGAACAGACTTAGTCTGTAAATAATACGAGTAATTTCTGTACGTTTTACAGACTTTTTTTGCAGTGTGGTCATATGTACATATTGTTACGAATTTTGGGGCAACCCGTTGTTCTGGGGTATAAAATGGTTCAAAATTCGTATTCTTTGCGTCAAATAGTTAAATTTTGCCTTTTGGTGCATCAAAATCGGTTAATTAGAACGCTTGATACGGAGTCTCGGGTTTTCCTATTGGTTAGTATAGCATTTTCTAGAAATCTCGAGAAATATTGGTCCTAGGCCTTCGGTAACCTCACTTTTGGGGACTTATTTTTGGCGCCGAATTTGGCGATATTTAGCGAAAAGTCGCCAAGCTTCGCGACATATAGGACATTTGGCAAGATTTTCCCAATGGGGCTTGTGAAGCTAGTTTTCCTGCATTAGCCTGCAAAATAGTCTAATATTACTCTTCTATTACGCAATGAAATTCGAACTTGTTCTAGTATTCCACGGATGGTTCTCTCTTGAACCTTCCACGGCATATTAGTTAGTCACAGCCTATAAAAGAGGCGGGTTCCCCAGGTTTTGAGTCAGTCTTGCTTCTGCTTGTGCCAAGAGCAGATGTCCGTGAAAGCTTAAAGCTTTCCCAAGTTAAAATTCATGCTGGTATTTGTTTGCTAGACTAACATTAAATGCTGTATCCCATCAGGGGAAAAAAGCATGAACTACCATAAATAGTTGCTAGCTCCAGCAGAGTTACTAGCAAGTCATGGTGTGTATTGGGACACTCATTGCTTGTCCCGCATACATAATCCAGCTTCTGTTGCTTGAATATTTTGCTGGCCTGGCAGCAATTAAGACCACGATTTGCTTGAAATTTATGCTATTCTAGCAGTGATTCTTAACCAACAGATGCTTTTTATTGCTTTTATTAAAATGTTCCAAAATAAGGTATAAAAAATAAAATATAACCTAAGCGGTGTTCTTAATTAGAATTCTTGACTAACTATATATTATCCAACTGCAGACACATATTAACCCATTAAACGCCGCTATGAGAATCAGATAGAAAATTTTAAATGTATATACATTTTTTACATACATTGCATGTCTCTATTATAGAACAGTTGAATTTTTTTTCTTAAACTCAAAGCATTTAGGAAATATAGCATGTTCCCGTAGCGACAGCTTTGGCGTGTTATGGGGATAAATTTCTTTCTCCATTTTGGATACAGCAATTCCTTTTTTTACGCAGATGCTGCTCAAAACTGTACATATAAAGTAATTATTTTTGTTGTTGATACTATAATGTACGAAATAACCAGCCTGCGAAGTGCCAAACATTTCTTTATTGTTGAACGGTAGCAAAATCAATCTGGAAATGCTATGACTTGGAGGGGAGGCCCAAAAAGGGCCAGGCACCGCGACCCTGGGTCTATTGTATCATCCCCAAGCAATATGAAAAAGGCCCTACGAAAAGAGCCCAGTAGCAGATGCGTACATCAGCATAGACCTAACAGACATTTTGTGAAGCTCCCAGGGCTCAATGACATGGCGCCCAAGATGCTCAAACCTATAATCAGAGAAGTACTCACACTCACAGAGGATGTGTAAAGCAGCTTCCTCCTTAAGAAGACAACCCCGACAAGTGGGATCATCGACAACCTTCATTATGCTAAGATGCCTTTTAAGGCACAGTGCCCAGTTAACAGGCCAATAGCCTTACGGAGACTGGACCTGTTGAGACACAGAAGTTCCTTGCATCTAACACCAGGAAAGCCAAGATTGATCTCTTTGGCCTGCCTCTGGCCATTACACTTATGCCAGCTGGAATACTGAAGCTTGCTAAAGTGGCTAAACACAGTATCCCTGTAACATTTACTCGAGATACCGAGAACCGGCTCAGGTCCAACAAAAAAAGAGCCAGAGCCCAAACCTGGCAAGAGAATCCGACATCTCATTACCAGGAATGCCAGAATGACCAGGAACCCAATGCAGAGTAACTGGAAATGCTAACTAGTGGGAGGGCGCCAAAGCTCCCGCTGTGGGAACAAGAAATATAAGCGTTCATAACATTCCTTTATAGGAATCAATTCATGCAGGATTTTAAGAATATTGTTCTTCAAGATGTTGGTTTTAAATATACATTCTACTTGAAACATTTAAGTGACCATTTATTTTATTTTTTTTAGTTTTATATAAGACAGTCATAAAGACAAAATTTCACTTTTTTAAAAATTAGAAAAAAAACATTAAATTAAAATATATTGTTCCGATAAAAATATATAACACACCCTATAGTGTAAATGTTTATATAAAATGTGTATTTCGTAAATTGCGTTAAAATATTTTAAGAAAAAAAATATATAATAGATGTTCCCGTAATGGGAGCTTTGGCGCTATAGAAGGAAGTATAGATAGGAAATATAGCATGTTCCCGTAGCGACAGCTTTGGCGTGTTATGGGGATAAATTTCTTTCTCCATTTTGGATACAGCAATTCCTTTTTTTACGCAGATGCTGCTCAAAACTGTACATATAAAGTAATTATTTTTGTTGTTGATACTATAATGTACGAAATAACCAGCCTGCGAAGTGCCAAACATTTCTTTATTGTTGAACGGTAGCAAAATCAATCTGGAAATGCTATGACTTGGAGTGGAGGCCCAAAAGGGGCCAGGCACCGCGACCCTGGGTCTATTGTATCATCCCCAAGCAATATGAAAAAGGCCCTACGAAAAGAGCCCAGTAGCAGATGCGTACATCAGCATAGACCTAACAGACATTTTGTGAAGCTCCCAGGGCTCAATGAAATGGCGCCCAAGATGCTCAAACCTATAATCAGAGAAGTACTCACACTCACAGAGGATGTGTAAAGCAGCTTCCTCCTTAAGAAGACAACCCCGACAAGTGGGATCATCGACAACCTTCATTATGCTAAGATGCCTTTTAAGGCACAGTGCCCAGTTAACAGGCCAATAGCCTTACGGAGACTGGACCTGTTGAGACACAGAAGTTCCTTGCATCTAACACCAGGAAAGCCAAGATTGATCTCTTTGGCCTGCCTCTGGCCATTATTACACTTATGCCAGCTGAAATACTGAAGCTTGCTAAAGTGGCTAAACACAGTATCCCTGTAACATTTACTCGAGATACCGAGAACCGGCTCAGATCCAACAAAAAAAGAGCCAGAGCCCAAATCTGGCAAGAGAATCCGACATCTCATTACCAGGAATGCCAGAATGACCAGGAACCCAATGCAGAGTAACTGGAAATGCTAACTAGTGGGAGGGCGCCAAAGCTCCCGCTGTGGGAACAAGAAATATAAGCGTTCATAACATTCCTTTATAGGAATCAATTCATGCAGGATTTTAGGAATATTGTTCTTCAAGATGTTGGTTTTAAATATACATTCTACTTGAAACATTTAAGTGACCATTTATTTTATTTTTTTTAGTTTTATATAAGACAGTCATAAAGACAAAATTTCACTTTTTTAAAAATTAGAAAAAAAACATTAAATTAAAATATATTGTTCCGATAAAAATATATAACACACCCTATAGTGTAAATGTTTATATAAAATGTAAATTTCGTAAATTGCGTTAAAATATTTTAAGAAAAAAAATATATAATAGATGTTCCCGTAATGGGAGCTTTGGCGCTTAGTGGGTTAACACACTTTTTTAAATATTCCCTTTACTTTACCCGAGCTGGAATCGGACCCCAAACCAACGCAGCGGGAGACCGGCACTCTTACCACTATACGCTATTCGACTTGTTCGCGTACGACTAAAGTTTGAAGTGAAGGTTATTTTAGTCTCAAAATCGTACGTGGATGGAGGAATTGCTTTTCATGAAATTTACGACTGTCTGTATAAATAATTACAAGAAACAATGATGTGTGCTCATTTTGAAAATATTTTTATTGTTTTATATTTTTTGTTTGACATATAAAGAACAATTTAGTCAAACTTTAGGAGCATCCAGAAAAATTTCCACCTGGAACATTTAAAAATATATTAATTAGCAGATTTTAATTAAAGTTGTATCTAATTATACTTGAATTTATCTTTTCTTTTGTATTTTTCCCTCTATTAGCAAGACTAAAAATACACAAAATTCAAAGAAAGGGACTTTAAATTGAAGAAAAATTTAACAAGCATGAAATTGCTCATTAAGATACCGTGTCGTGATTGGAAGAAGCTTTATGTATCAAATTACACTTTTTACTGGCACACAGCATACCATGCTGTCTTACCTAAGCTGCCTGGAAAGCATACTAGGGCAGCAAGAGCAAGCATAAAAAAGCGTATCATAGCTCATTAAGGTACCTACCTCTCATGACTGGAGAAAGCTTCTACAGCTAATTAGCACTTCCTGCTGGTATATAGCATTTCATGCTATTTCTGCTTCAGCTACCTATACAGCATATTAAGCTGGCAAGTATAAAAAAGCAGATAATAGCTTATTAAGGAACCTACCTCTCCATGCTATGAAGAAGCTTGCACAGCTAATAAGCATGAAATGCTTGTATATAGCTTGTCATGCTATTGCTCTATAAGCTAGGAGTATAGCATATGATGCTAGCTAGCATTACATAGCAAATAATAGCATGAAAATCTAGCAGACATAGCAATAACTAGCCTATTTTTGTTGCTGGTACTAGCATGAATTTTAACTTGGGTTGTATAAACGCTATAAAAGCGGTATTTTTGTTTGCCTTTTTGAAGCTTTGTTCTAAAGTGCTGTGTGTAAATTCTTCACTGCTGAGTCTTGAGGGACTGTCTACGATATACCTCGCATATATCCACTGAATTTTTGCCGTGTTAGAATTACAGCATTTGTGAAAGCTTCCGTTCTAAGCGGATTGTAATAAGCACATTACTGGCTGATTGTGCTTATGAATTTTGTACAGCTGATTGTTCGACGAAGTTCTAGAAGCAATAAAGTTTGCTAGTGCTTGCATGCGCTACTGCCGCGCCACCTATAATGAAGGGGTTTTGTGCAAACACCAGTGTGCTGTGTATGTGCCATGAGGAAACGTGGGAGGCGAAGTGATCACTCTCCAATACCCAATAAAGTGCTAATTGTGTTTATAGTCCGCTGTTTCTTGTGGATTTTATTTTAATGGACGATAACATTATTTGGTCCAAGCGACCCGCGAGGGAAGCAGTTACCTGTGGATTAAAGTGATTGAAAGTTAATCAAGGAGTTCCAATTGGCTAGTCGTCCCAATGTAAACGAGTGCTTACAACCTGAGAAAGGTAAGCAAACATTTCAATTATTAAGAAATAAATTGCAGTTTGAGTTTAGCGCTTGTGAATGGATACTATGGATGTACTATTAGTATGAAAGAAAGTTCTTAAAACGAACATAACTAAAGCTTCGACTGAGCTTCAAAAGGGTTCGTTAAATAATATTGAATTAGGGATCTATGAAAAGAAGTGCGTTAATATGAAAGCGATTGTGGTGAGCTGTTTGAGAAAATATATCTTATTTCTGATAAAAACGATGTTGATAAATACATAGAAGAACAGCAAGCTGTTCAAGAAAACATTCATAAAATGTGGATCTCTGTTAAACAAGAATTATCGAAACAAGTGTAAGCGTTAATTTAAGTAATTTATCTACGGGTCGCAACCCAAACCCGCGAAAATATGGGTTGCGAAGGGGTTCGCTTACCAAAATTGAATCTACCGTCATTTAATGGGTGCATTAATGATTGGTTGTTTTTTAAAGATTTGTTTGTATCTAGTATTCATAATAACAGTAGCTTATCTGATTCCTAAAAATTAAACTATTTAAAATTCTTGCTTCAAGGGGAAGCTTCGACAATAATTCAGTCTATTTGATTATATGATTCCAATTACGAAGTGGCCTGGGATCTCTTGGAAGAACGCTATTCTAATAAAAGAGATCAAGTGTTTGTCCAATTAAAACGGTTTACGTGCATCGCTCCCATTCAAAGTGATTCCCCCGCATCTATTTTAAAACTAGTAGATACAGTGTCACGCCCTTGGAAACTCGTGCTCTCACACAGTATTATTAAGGCCCTTGCAAATATCCAGAGACATGTCGCGGGACGCTAGCAGTAGGGTGCCAATAGCGGAACCAATTCTTCAATAGTGTAACCATTTCCTTTAAAAAGGTGGTGATACTCCGGTATTAACCAACAAAAGATAATTCGGGGCCGTGAATAATATTGCGGTTTCGCACATCCCCCATCTATTGTTCGGTAGAGGACACCCCAAGTGTCGCAGCTTCCTAACCATGTCGAATTTCCCCGTTCAAATACATTGTAGCCGCGACATGTCTCTGGATATTTGCAAGGGCCTTTATATCTATCTGCTTTCACCAGGGAGGGTCGATGCTGACCCCTGACCCTAGTTGACGTCACCCCCGATCTCAACACTAACAGCTAGAACTCAAAAAGATACTTTTCTCCTTGACTGTAATGCGCATGTGCAAGAACTTCGCTTCTGATCTCTCATCCTTAGATAAATGGTTACCAACATTGGCGTGAATGCCGTGTATTTGGCTAACTATAGCCCGGGTTTCCTGCAAGCGGCAGCGTCCAGCGCTCGCCTTTGACAACCGCGAAAAAGTGGCCGAGGTGACATCTGTGAAAAACTGTCCACCGCTGTCGCGAAAGGGTGGTTTCCTGCAGGCGCGCGAGCGCGCGGCATTTTTCTGCGTCCACTTTCTGAAAAACGGTTGTTGGGCAGGCATTTTTCGTTTTAAGCTGAAAACGCTTCGCACACTGAAATTTTCAAAATTTTGAAACTGTCTCTTAACAAGCTGTACTACATACACTCAAAAAAAAATTCGAAATTTTTCATGAAATTATGAATGTTTCATGAAAAATTCTTAATAAGAATTTTTTCTGAAAATTTCACAAACTCCACTGCATTTTCGCTTATTGTAGTGCGTAAAGCAGCTTATGAAGAACCATCGTGAATTTTTTGGAGACCATGGTGCTGTTAGTTTATTTCAATTTGTGTACCAAGAGTAAAAACAGACCCCCCCCCCTTGGCTACGCCCCTGATCTAAGTATTATATTTTTTACAAAATGATTGATATTGTTATTGGGAAATTACGGAAAATTATCTGCACGAAGGATCTAGGCCGAGAGGTACATAACGATTGAATCAGTGCAAAGCGGCATAGCGGGGCGAATGCCCGGACCCCTACACGTAGGGGCCTCAAAATCCATCTAACTATTTTTCATACCTCTTGGAATTTTTTTTTCTTCCTTTATTTTTTTCTTTTGAATTTTATTTATTTTTTTTTTTTTATTTATTTATTTTTTTTTTTTTTTGTATTGACTACATACTTACATGTTATATCTGTTATTATCTAAAAGCGTTTAATTCTGACTTTGAGTACATACAAATGTATGAAACGTGCTAATTTATTTTCGTTTTTACCAAATATAACATGAAAAGGGCCCCTAGATTCACTCTCGCCCCTGGCACTCGTAAACCCAGGTTGCGGCAGTGGATTGAATCAAGAAACAAAAAGTAAAATAGGATGTTTTTAAAAAATTTGTTTACCTAAACACAATAAAGAATCACAGGGCATTTCCAGACACAATTGAAAATTCGTTTTTTAGTATATTTCAGGTACAAAGTCCCTTTAAATACAAAATTAATACTTAATGATGAATTAAACCTTATTTGTTTGAAAAAAGAACGTACAAAATGTATTTTGATATTTTTCATATCTCATTCAATGCATATGTGTAATAGCAAACAGTATATACATTTGTAACATGTAAATATATTTTTTTATTCTGTTGTATCGTCGTTGAGTATATAATTATGAAAAAAAAAATGTGATTTATGAAAATATGCGACTGCTAAGTTCTGTTTAATCAAGCATTAATTAGTACTTATATTCTCCATTCACAATAAACAACTACTTATTAATACTCATTTAATGTGAATTCGTTAAAATCCAAGGTACGTTGGATGGTGTGTATTTCTTTGGTGCGTCCACGAATTCTCGACAGGACCACTCTCACCACAGCTCACCACAGGCAAGCGGCGTTCGCCGAGCGTCGACCAGATCTGGACGGCAAGCGGCGATCGCCGAGCGTCCATCAGATTTGGACGTCCCCTCACGCCGCTTTCGCGAGTAGCAAACCACTTTTAACAAACGCGTTCTTTGGACGCGAGAGGCACCGCTAAGGTCATTAATCACTCTGGTCGCTGGACGCCGGCCGCCTGCAGGAAACCAGGGCTTATAAAAGAACAGGAAATTCCAAACGATCTGTCAGACAGGAGAGCAAAACCTTGTCTTTTATTTCAAAAAAGTAAATGCTGAAGAAAAGAAATGATGAAAAGAAATTAAATAATTATAAATTTAGCTTTTAAAGGATGTTTAAAAAATTGTTAGTTGCTAGCAGCGAAGAAATTAAATAATTATAGTTTTTTTAAAGGATGTTAAAAAAAAAATCATTTGCTAACATGCATTTTTTAACTAAAAGCTTGATTAGATTAAAAAGGAAAATTTTAAATCAGCATTAAATTTCGTAACAAAAATTTTAAACAAAAAAATATTCCTTTTTAAAATTTCAACCTGGATAAGTTTTAAATTAGAAATGAACATTGAAATCCTTGACAATTGTTTTAATTTTCTTTTTTTTTTCTTTTTGTAAGTTTGAGGTTAGAGTGAAATTAATGAAATTTATACAGTAAATCAGCGGTTCTCAACCTTTTAACGTCGCCCCCCCCCAACAAAGGCTAACTTACGGTGGCGCGTCCCCCTCCCCTCACATTTTTCAACATACATTCAGTTTTTTAATCTTTAATAATGAACATTCACTCGAATTTTCTACTAAATAATGTTATCAGTAAAGTTTGAATGAACATTTTAAGCGAAAATGAATATATATTTGAGTAAAAATTAGAATAAATAAGATGATTTTTTTTAAAACGCTGCAATAAATAATTGAAACATCCTAATTTAAGGAGGTAATTGTTAAATGGGAAAGAAAAACCTTTTACTCTTTCATTCTAATTCAGGGCTTCCCAACCCGTGGTCCGCGGACCCCTTAGGGGTCCGCCGGCTCTTTCTGGGGGGTCCGTGGCCACCTTTGAACAGCGCTCGATGCGTAGAAACCTTTTACGCATGATGGAAACGTTACGCTAATGGAAACGTAGTTAGTTTAAAGTTGTTTCCATTCATCATTAAATCAAAGACTCTTGATTCGTCGTGGGGTTATAGAAAAAAATGGCACTTGCATTATGGAGTTTTCAATTCCAATGGGCTTCGAGCTGAATTTTACCAGTTACTGTGCGCTTAACTTACAGGGGTCCGCCGTGGATTTTTGCCTGAAAAAGGGGTCCGCCAGCTAAAAAGGTTGGGAAGCCCTGTTCTAATTATTACTTTGATTTAAAAAGCCCTTAATAAAATGTAATTAAATCCCATTTACCATATCAGGTGAACAAACTGTATAATATGAAAAAAAAAAAACTCAAATAAAATAGCTTTAATATATATACATATATATTTTCTTCACTTTATCATTGGATTATCTTGGGATTTCACTTCACGTAAGTAAGCTATTATATATTATATATATATATATATATATATATATATAGATATAGATATATAGATATATATATGCTTTTAAATCAAAGTAATAATTAGAATGAAATATAGTAGTAGGTTTCTTTCTATTTAACAATTAATTATCTCTTTAAAATGAAGATGTTTCAATTATTTCTTGTATAAACTTTCATTAATTTCACTCTAACCTCAAAGTTACAAAAAAAAAAAAATAAAATAAAATAAAAAAGAGAGAGAGAGAGAAAATTATAACTGTTGTCAGGAATTTCAATGTTGATTTATAATTTCTAAATCAAATCTATTCCAGGTTTAATTTTTAAAAAGGAATATTTTTAGTTTTAATTTTTTGTTACGAAATTTAATGCTAATTTCAAATTTTTCTTTTTAAACTAATCCAGCTTTTAGTTAAAAAATGCATGTTAGCAATTTTTTTTAAACATCCTTTAAAAAAACATTAAAAGCAATATTTATAATTATTTAATTTCTTCGCAGCATTTATTTTTTTCTTTTTAAATAAAAGACACTGTTTTGCTCTCCTGTCTGACAGATCGTTTGAAAGTTCCTATTCTTTTGTAGTTAGCCAAACACGCAGCTTTCGTGCCAATGCTGAAAACCATTAGTCTAAGGATGAGAGATCACAGGCGAAGTTCTTGCACATGCGCATTACAGTCAAGGAGAAAAGTACTCTACACGGCGAAGGGAACTACTTTTCGGTTACAACCTACTACTACTTTATCAATTTTAAAGGACACTTGGACAGGAGAACACAAGGGATTGCAACTGAGCACGACTCCTGTTTCTAAATATTTGCAGGAGTTGAAAGCAAAATTCGAATATGCGGCAGAGCAGACAAAACTGATAGCTGGTGTCCAACAACAAAGGACAGCCCGATATTATAATTTACGATCGAGCGATAGGAAATTTAAAATAGGGGACAGAGTAATTGTATTAATTCCCGACTCATCGAATAAACTCTGTGCAAGATGGCAAGGTCCGGCGATTATTGAAGAGCAAAAAGGTCTTCATTCTTTTATAGTTAAGATGGAGGACGGGTGTAGAAAACATGTCCATCAAAACAAAATTAGACAATATGTTGTAAGATCTAATGCAATTAATATGATTTTTGAAGGTGAGGAAGAATTTGGGGAGGTAGAAAACGTACCTTATAAACAGAAAATTCCAGAAATTTTTGATACCACTTTGGATAATTTAAAATTGCCAGAACTGAAAGGGGAGGAGTCAAACATTTTAAGAAAAATTATTCTTAAGTATTAAATTTTATTTACCAGAGAAGTACAGCCAGCTAAGGTTGGGGTGCATAAAATAGAATTATTAGAAGGAGTGAGTAGGAAGAAGCCTCACTGTTATCCAATACCAATGGCATATCGTAAAGAGGTAGATAAACAGGTAAAGGAATTACTGTGTTTGGGTTTAATTGAACCTTCAGACGCAGAAATTGCTTATCCAGTTGTCTGTGTCGCAAAGAAAGATGCAACGACACGGTTATGTGTGGATTTCAGAGGGTTAAATGCGGTGACTAAGGTCCCCAGCTTTCCCATGAAAGATCGGGAAGAGTTAGTCTATGTTGCAGGGTCAGCTAAATGGTTAACCAGCATAGATCTCTTAAGAGGGTACTGGCAGATCCCCATCGAAGAAAAGAGCAAACCTTTAACAAGCTTTACCACACATTCAGGACAGTGGCAATTTAAAACTATGCCTTACGGTTTATTAGGGGCGGCCGGCACATTTCAAAGGGAAATGAATTTAGCTTTACAAGAGCACAGCGAGTACGCGCAGGTCTACATCGATGATGTAATCATATTTTCAGAAACTTTCGTTAACCATATGAAGCACATTGAAAATGTTTTCAGTCATCTGGAAAAATTAGGATTCTCCGTTCGGTTAGAAAAGTGTACTTTTGCGGCGGCGGAGATAAAATATTTAGGACATCGAATTGGAGCACACGCCCCAGATGAAGAAAAAGTTGCTGTTATTAAAAATTTAAAACAACCAACTACCAAAAAGGAAGTTAGGTCGGTGTTAGGGCTTATGGGTTTTTATCGAGCATGTATCACTAATTTTGCTCAGATTTCGGTACCTTTCACCAATTTGACCAAGAAAAATTCACCGAGTACCAATATTCCATGGAAAGGAGAGCATGAGGAAGCTTTTCAAAAGCTAAAGAAATTATTGTGTGGGGTTACTGCTTTGGCGACACCTAATTTTTCAGAACCATTTCAGGTGCATGCCGATAGTTCCAATTTAGCTGTTGGGTGTTGTCTGACACAAAAGGACGAGAATGGGGAGTACAAACCCATAGCTTTTGCCAGCCAAAAGTTAACTGAAACTCAGCAAAATTGGGCGAGTATTGAAAAAGAAGCCCGGGCATACTTTTTGCACACAATAAATTTGATAAGTGGATTCACGGGGGGACGGTGGAGATCATCACTGATCATAATCTGCTAACATATTTAAATGAAGTGACCCCCAGAAGCTCAAAGCTCACACGCTGGGCATTGGCGCTTCAAAGATGGAAATACGTAATCACCCACAGGCCAGGTAAAAATCATAAAGCGGCTGATGCCATTTCAAGACTAAAGCAGGATGAGTAAAATTAATTTCTGTTTAATTTGTAATTTACCAGGTAATATTTTTTTATTTGTTTAGGTGTATTTTAGTTTATTATTTTTGTATGTGTTTTTTGAATTACTATAATGTTTTTTTTAAATCAAAGTTAAAGATTAAAAAAATAAATCCCTGTATCTTACTTTGTAAGGATAGGTCATTCATAGATCACCTGTGAGACTGTTTCGTATATATTATATAATTGGAGGAAATCAGCCTTTAAGGGCAAATTTCGCTCTTAGGTGGGGGGCGTAGTGTCACGCCCTTGGAAACCCGTGCTCTCACACAGTATTATTAAATCTATGTGCTTTCACCAGGGAGGGTCGTTGCTGACCCCTGACCTTAGTTGACGTCACCCCCGATCTCAACAAGCTCCCACTTGGACAAGGGGGCGTGAGAAAAGAAGGGACAGTTTCGAACGGATGCAGAGAGAGGGAGGTAGAAAATGTGTCTCTCCTCTCGATGGAAACAAATGATGTTTTATTTACTTATTTATTTCTCTATGATGGGATATTTGCCTGATTTTCTAAATAGTTCTGTGTAAATATTAAAAATTATGTTAATCCAGAAAACTTTATAGTGGATCTATTGAGTTTGCTTTCTTTTATCGCAAGAGGATCAAAACCAACGAAATGCCTCAATAAAATATACGCTCGGAAAAAGTACAGGGTTGTCCAAATTAAACTTCCCCAACTCAGAGGCATCTGCAGGATGTTGTATGGGTCATAATGTGGTGAAATTTTGAAAACAGACACTTCAGATCACGCGCTCGTGATTTATAAAAAAAAATTATTAGTACAAAAAGTTGCCGATAGGTGGCGCTGCAGAACTACAAGACGTTCTACAGATGTTCTATATGTGTGCCGTGGTCGAATAGGACATATCAACAGCAGGAGAAACAGTTGGCACACTGACAACACCATGTGGCGATTGGCTAGTGGCGTCCACGACCTCCAAAGCAACGTCTTGTACGCGTTTAAAATCCACAACATGTCGTCCTCTACCTGGTAAAATTCCCAACTGTCCGGTTCTTTCGAAGTTCATCATGTCTCGTACAGTGCGTGGTGTCATTGGTCCTCGGCGTAAGTTCTTCACCCGACGGAATGCTCTTATCGCAGCACAGGCGTTCTCGTCATTTTGGTAGAAAAGTTTCACTAACAGAGCTTTGTCTTTCAAAGTCGTCATTGTGCATCAGCGAGCTGGAAACAACTGCCTGTGCAGAGACTGTCTCCCACTTTTGTAGGGCTCGTCTTTTGGATACGTTGCGCAGAAGCTTTATTTCTGCAAATAACGCTGTTGCAATATGCAAATTACTAGTGTTACAGTGTCACTTATCGGCAGCTTCTTGTACTAATATATATATATATATATATATATATATTTAATAAATAACGAGCGCGTGATCTGAAGTGTCTGTTTTCAAAATTTCACCACATTATGACCCATACAACATCCTGCACAGGCATCTGAGTTGGGGAAGTTTAATTTGGACAACCCTGTAGATCTACCATTTGCAATTCCACTGTCGCCAGAGTTGCGACACACAGTTAATGAATGTACGAGATCATTAGAAACATTAGAACAAAAAATTGAAGTCTTTTCCGAAACTATTTTAGCTTATCAGTTGCTTCAAAAATTCGATTCAAATAGTAAATTGTGGTGAGAGAGGAAATCTAAAAAAGATGAATCACCCAAATTATCCTAGCTTATTTTATTTTTAAAAACTGTGCTCGAACACTACAAGTTTCAAAAATGCCTAGTAATTAATAGTAACAAAAAGACAAAACAATAAATAATTTACAACGATGACTACAGGTGTGAAAAATTGTGAATTTAAGTGCGTTTGTTGTAAGTCCAATTCTCATAGCTTACAAAAGTGTTATTCCTTTAAGAAAATGTCTGTGTATGTTCGAATTGAGTTAGCAAAAAAAATATAAATTATGTTTTTGGTGTATTTCTACTTGTAATTCTCGGCTGTGTGTGTAGATTGCAATTCTAGAGTGTGCAATACTTGCGCAAAAACCCATCATAATGTATTGCACATTCCAAAGCAAAGTGATCTTGGATATGTAAGCAGCAATGGGCGGCGAAATTTTTCAGCGCCTGGCGTAGACACAAACATTCCGAATGGGCAATTAGCCCTTGTCACGTTGACACAACGTGCATATTCTTTAATGAAAAATTATTAATGCAAAACCTAATTAATATTGTCTAAATTTAAGCTAATAATCTATTCTAAATTTAATTTAAAAGTTTTTAATAATAACTATCTTTTAAAGCTTTTAATTTTCCTCTTGGCCTTCTCAATTACAGCGCATTAACGTACTTCTAAAGCATTTCCCCCTTATCAGCTGCTTTGAAATAAAATAACAGTTGTCGCCAGTTTTCTATCCTACTAAACGAATAATCATAACATCCCTTCCTCGCATATATCTTTGCTCCAGCTGAAGCAGATGTGTTTGCGGTTTTTCTCTGCTGCACAAGAAGCATATTGCTCGAAATACACCTGCTAAAATTGTTCCAGAAAAATCGAGCTCCCTTTTTCTATAGCAGTAGGTCTAACGGTCATTTTTTTTAGCAGTTGCGGAGTTGGTACTTGTGTGGCGAGGTCCTCACTTTTAAGTGGGGAACCTTCGCCACCGGAACGTAGGCACGAAATGCCATGCTCGCCATAATAATTTTTAGAAGAATGCTTCCCCAGTTTTCCTTTTTATTTGAGGGTGTATTATAAAGTTTCAAAATGTTGATCTTCAGATGGTGTAAAAATAAAAAGATATGACTAAAATGGAGATGAGTCCTGCCAATTATTTATAGTCGACTTACTGATTTTTGTTCGCAAAGTTTGTGCTTTGTGTTCCAGTTTTCTGCGTGCTCTCCTCAAAAAGAAAAATGAAACGACGAGCGCTAAGAAGACGGATGCCTTTCCGTAACAACATTATGGGTCAACAATTAGTTGACCGCCTCCTTCTTTTCTTTTGCGAACCTGCTTTGATGTACCGCTATCTGTGATGATTCCCAGCATTCTCTTGAAATCGGATTTAGTTTGCTGGCGTTCAAAAAAAATGAATGTCGTGTTGCTTTAACTGAAATTTTCTTTTTACAGTGCTACACTTCGCTGACGTATATCTTTAATACGCAATATGGATGTCGACACTTTTTTTTATTTTTAATACAGTGACGCAATGCTCTTCACGATTGTTCATACCAAATGTGACAACGATCTACATACTACATACCTACCATCGTCTCCTTACGATCACCGCCTTCCACCGTACAATCTCCATAGGATAAAATTGGTGCCGGTGAACCAGGCACGTCCCTTCATAAAACAATGTGCTAAAATCGTCGTGATCTTCGTGCTGGTGCTACAGTGTGTTGTTTTTATTCTTGCGGCGTTGTGACGAAACAAAAAAAGAAAGGGAAAGTGTGTTGACAAATGAGCGCTTCCTTTTACTTCAAGTTTTTTTTTTTTCAAGTTTTTTTCTTCAAGTTTTTTTTTCAAGTTTTTTTTCAAGTTTTTTTTAAATGAGTACAAAAGGTAAAAATAAAATAGCCAAATCGACAAATATGTCCAATACAGCCATTCTTAATATTTTGCCTTTCCAAGGAGAACCTCATGTATTGGAGTTTTTCTTTAATCAAGTAAAGGGCATACAGAATTTAAATAATTGTAATGATGTACAAACAAAATTATTTCTAAGTACTAAGCTTTCAGGTGCTGCTCTGCAATATTATGCAGAATCTCCTTTTTTTGCTGAGGCAAAAACTATTAATGAAATTCATGTACAATTTCAAAATTTCTTTGGAACTAATAATACTCAGGCTAATATAAGCCAGTTACATAGTCTAAATTTACTTCCTAATGAATCCATGCTGAACCTATCCCATCGCTTAGATCTAATTACTAAGAAGGTTTACAGCAACATATCTGATAAAGAAGCGTTAGATGCGATAAAATTTAATCATTTTCTTAATGCAATTCCTCGTGATATCAGAAAAATATTACAAATCGAAAAAGTAAATAAGTATGATAAGGCTGTTTCCCGAGCTCATGAATTACAGCAAATTAATTCTGCTAATTCCCCACCTCGAGCTCAGTCCTCCCAAATAAAATCTTTAACCGAAGAAGTAAACTCGCTAAAAGAGCAAATCAATAAACTCGAAGATGATAATAAGGATAATGTTTCTGATACACACAGTTACTCTAAATTTCAACGCAGTCATCCTTATAACAGACGAATTCATAACAAATATAGAAACAATCAATATAAATTTAGGCATAATAATAGAGATTTCAAAAATTCCAACAACTATTTTCCTCGACAAACAAAGGCAAATAATTTTAAGAAATGTTCTATAACGTGCCAGTTCTGCTACAAAAAAGGGCATAATGTCCATCAATGTTTCAAAGTGAAAAACTCTTTCATTCCAATTCAGCCCATAGCTCAGCCTAATCCTATGTTCCAAAATTTGCCTACTCGTGATGCCTCTCAACAAAATGTGGTATCAGAATTTTCTAATACGGATGCAACTTCCTTTTTACCACATAATGATCATTTAAACTGCTAATGAGAACTCCTGGTGCTGGTACTCGAGATTCTCAAGTGACTTTACCCCAACCAGCTACGTCAAAACTTCCATGTATGAGAACTCCAGCTCCTGATGCTCGAGTTTCTCCTATGACCTTTTCTCATCCAGAGACTTTTTCTTCACAAAGATCAACACATACTCAAACCTTGCAACCTATAAAAATTTGTAAGAATTCTGAATCTCAAACTGATAATTTTATGATGGATGAATGCCAAATTATTGCAAGTGTCTCTGATAATTCATTTAAACTTCCTATTATTCCAATTCAACTACATAATAGTAATATTCCTATGCTCATAGATAGTGGCTCATCCTTATGTATTTTATCACAGAATGTTTTTAATGATTTAAAACATGCAATTAATTATAAATTTCTTTCTCGTTCTGTTAAAATTAGTACAATTAACTCTGAGGTTGCCTTTTCTAGTTGTGTTGAAATTTCATTCAAAATAAATAATAAACATTTTAGACATCACTTTTTCATCACCAATGTGACCATTTCATCTCAATTTCAGGGCATTCTTGGATTTGATTTTATCCGAAAATTTAATTTACAATTAAATCCACATTCTGGAACTGTTTCCATTAGTGACGTGCTTGTTCCCTTAATGAAAAATCAGAATCTGAACAGGCAAATTCATACAACCACTGTAAATAACATGACTAATTCTGAATCGCCTACTATTACACAAGAGTTAAGTAATGACATGCCTATTACAATTAAACTTGATAAGAAAATCATTTTACACCCCGATGACTTTCAATATGTAAAACTTAATCTGCATAACTGTCCGTATACTGAATTTTTGTTTGAACCTAATATACAATCATTAAAACTAGAAATTTATGATTCAATACATTCCATTAGTAATTCTGATATTAATAATCCCCATTTTTATATCTATGTAAAAAATAATTCTGATGAAACCATACACTTAAACAAAGCAATGAGTATTGGAACTATAAGTCCTATTGAAGAAGCTCAATTAAATATTCACACAAATATGCCTGATGACCATGTCAATCTTATCACTGCCTCTGATGAAATAATTCAAGAAAGAAAGAATGAGCTTACAGAAAATGACTTTGAGTTGAAACATTTAACTCACAATGAACAAAACCAAATAAAAGAAATATTAATGAACCATTTTTCTGCTTTTTCAAAATCCTTGAAAACCTTGGGACACACAGATAAAATTAAACCGCAGTTATCATTTATAAATAAATTCCCAATTAGGACTTTACCATTTCCCATCCCTCAATCCTTACAAGATGAGGCTCTGAGACAACTAAATGAACTGCAGGAAGCCAGTATCATTGAAAGAACTCCCACTGAATGGGCATCTCCTATGCTTTTAGTAAAAAAGAAAGCTCTAGATCCTAATTCTAAACCGAAATTCAGACTGGCACTCGACTTAAGACTTTTAAATGCTATCTTAAAACCATCGGCTTACCCATTACCAAAAATTTCTACAATTATTTCTAATTTATCAAACTATAAATATTTTACTGTTTTGGATTTATGTAGTGCATATTGGCAAATTGACTTACCTCATGAATACAGAGATATTATTGCTTTTACTACACCTTGGGGTACTTTTCGCAGCAACCGCCTTGTTTTCGGTTTAAAAACTGCTGCCAGCACATTTCAAGCTCTAATAGACAATATCTTACAAGAGTCTGAGGTTTCTGGAGTTATGGCGTATCAAGATGATATTGTTATTGGTTCAAATTCTTTCGAGGAAACTCTTCAAAAACTTGACGCCTTACTTAATACTCTAATCAAAAATAACATCACTTTATCCCCAAATAAATGTCAATTCCATCTTACCGAAATAGATTATTTGGGCTTTCATCTATCAAATCATAAAATTTCACCAATTTCCTCCAATATTATCAAAATTACTGGCTTTCCAATTCCTAAAACAAAAAGACAACTTAAACGCTTTCTAGGAGTTTGTGGATTTTATCGAAATTTAATACCTTCATATGCTGAACTAACATATCCTCTTGTCCAGTTAACTTGTCCTAAACAAAGTTTTCAATGGCTTGACATTCACACTGAAGCATTCAATAAACTACAGAAAATTTTCTTCACTAAACCTTTTGTTTGTTTACCTGACTGGTCTAAACCTTTCATTTTGAATACTGATGGTAGTCATCAAGCAATTTCTGGTGTCATTTTACAAGAATTTAATGGTGAATTGCATCCTATTTCTTACTTTAGCAAATCTTTATCTAAATCTGAAAGAAATTATCCAGCCATAAAAATTGAATTAAAGGCTCTACATGACTCTGTTTTAGCATTTAAACATTTTCTATACAATCGAGAATTTACTGTTATGTCAGACAGTAAACCATTAAAGCACTATAGAAAAACTACTTCTCCTGCTGATCTCACTACAAAATGGCTATGCGAATTAAGTGAATATACTTTTAATTTCAAACACATTCCTGGTAAACAAAATCTTTTGGCTGATTACTTTTCACGTCTTGAAGAAACGCCACCACACCATGACATAAATTCTCAACCAAGTACTTTAAATTTAAATAATGATGTACTTCCTGTCATTGATGATGCAATTTCTGAAACACCTGATAATTTTGAAAATATTAATTATTTAAATGTCTCACAATCTTCGCCACAAGACCCACTTTTAGAAATTTCTTGTAAAACATTTCTTGGTGAACAACAAAAAGACAAAACTACTTCAAAAATTATAAGTGATTTGAAATCCAATAACAACAGCAACAACAATAAATGTTATTTTCTACATCCTCATAATAAATTATTATACTGTGCTAAAGAAACTTCATCTTTGGAAATTCATCCTACTATTGTTGTTCCTAACTCTCTAAAGAAAAAAGTTTTGGCTATTGCCCATTTACCACATTTTGGTATTGCAAAAACATATGAATTTCTTCGACAGCGTTATTTTTGGTTTGGTATGTATGCTGATACAGTTAACTTTATTAATTCATGTACTAAATGCATAACTCTAAAATCTCATGCTACTCCACCTATTCCTTTGCAAAATAATCACATACCTGAAAAACCTAATGAAGTAATTTCCATGGACATTCTTGGACCTCTAAATAATGGAAAACATATTCTTACAATAATTGATCATTTTACTCGTTTTCTACAGCTCTATCCCTTAAACTCTATTACTACTGATGCTGTTGCTAACTGTTTATTTTCATACATTTCAACTTTTGGCAGACCTGCCATTATACTTACTGACTTAGGTACTCAATTTACTAGTGCTGTTTTTGAAACCTTTAACAAAGTTTTTGGAATTAAATTAAGACATACTACTTCTGGACACCCACAGGCTAATTCAATTAGTGAGAGAATCAATACCTCAATTAAATCAACTGTAAATGCTCTAATTCAAGATGGTTATAACTTTGCTCATGCTATAAACATTCATGTAAATATGTATAATGCTTCTACACATTCTTCTACTCAATTTTCTCCTAATGTAATACAATTTGGAAGAGAGTTACCTATGATTTTTGATACGTATGACCCACAGGTACAGTTTCATCATTTAGATAAAGCTCATTATCTGTCTCAAGTAATGTCCACCCTGAAGCGAATTTATGCTGACACATATTCTAATCTAAAGTCTGCACAATATGAACAAAATTTAAAGAAAAATGAAAATGCTAAGCTCAGATTTCTTTTCCCTGGTGATATTGTTTACTTAAAATCTAAAGATAAATATAATAAACATCTTACTGGACCTTATAAGGTTATACAAAAATATTCTCCTGTTATTTATTCAATTCAATTATTAGATAATCCTGACACTTCTGTTCGCAAAATGCATATTGATAGGTTAAAACTTGCTCCTCCTCGAAGGTCTTTACTTAATGACTTGCCTGTTATTGATAGTCACTATCAGGTTCCTACTTCGCACTCTTATAATTTTAGGCCACGTAAAAATTAATTTAACCTTTTTTTTTTTTTTACTGGGCACTTTCAATGCGAACAGCCTGATCAACTGTTTGTATTGAACCTGTTCCTTTCTTCTTTTAACTGCTGTAATATATTTAAAATAATTTTTTATTTTCCATAATTTCTGTTGTTGACATCGTTATGTGGCAGTTTAGATTCCCCAATGTGGTAAACATTGACATTTTTCCTTCTACTGTCCTATCCTCCCCTTCTCCTCTAGTAATTGGAAGAAATCCCGTTTGATGTAAGTGAAATCAAACTATTGCACTCAATTTTTTTTCTTTGTTCACAATGTTATTTAAAATAAATAAATACGTAAAATAAAATAAAATAAAGACATCAGTAAGTTTGTGTTGTTTCTATAATGTGAAATATGAGATAAAGTAAATGTATATATTTTGTGTGTCCTTTTTCTTTCAAGATGGCAATTTTTTTTACATTTTAAATAAGAACAATGTTGTATTGAAATCCTTTTGAATGGCTACAAGTGGTACCACTTCAAAAAAAAAATCAGAGCTCTTTCTTTTTATATGTAACAAATCCCGGGTTACCTTTTTATTGAAAATTTTATTGAATTTTTGTGTGAAATATTATCTTTATTTTGATATCAAATACTATTGAAATATGTATATGCAAGAACTGTTGACAATCTTTTTCAGCTGACAATATCAGCAATGCAAGAACCTCAGCACAGTTTTAGATTTCGTGATTTTTTTAGTATAACAATAGACTGAATCATGTAAAATCACGACGGACAATTTTAAGGTTTTCTGCAACAACTTTATGCAATTTTTTTAATATTACTGGACTTTGATTGATATACTGCTTTAATATTTATGCTGAACATGTAATTTTTTTCTGAAAACTTGGGGAAGTATATGTCACGTTGACACAACGTGCATATTCTTTAATGAAAAATTATTAATGCAAAACCTAATTAATATTGTCTAAATTTAAACTAATAATCTATTCTAAATTTAATTTAAAAGTTTTTAATAATAACTATCTTTTAAAGCTTTTAATTTTCCTCTTGGCCTTCTCAATTACAGCGCATTAACGTACTTCTAAAGCATTTCCCCCTTATCAGCTGCTTTGAAATAAAATAACAGTTGTCGCCAGTTTTCTATCCTACTAAACGAATAATCATAACATCCCTTCCTCGCATTTATCTTTGCTCCAGCTGAAGCAGATGTGTTTGCGGTTTTTCTCTGCTGCACAAGAAGCATATTGCTCGAAAAACACCTGCTAAAATTGTTCCAGAAAAATCGAGCTCCCTTTTTCTATAGCAGTAGGTCTAACGGTCATTTTTTTTTAGCAGTTGCGGAGTTGGTACTTGTGTGGCGAGGTCCTCACTTTTAAGTGGGGAACCTTCGCCACCGGAACGTAGGCACGAAATGCCATGCTCGCCATAATAATTTTTAGAAGAATGCTTCCCCAGTTTTCCTTTTTTATTTGAGGGTGTATTATAAAGTTTCAAAATGTTGATCTTCAGATGGTGTAAAAATAAAAAGATATGACTAAAATGGAGATGAGTCCTGCCAATTATTTATAGTCGACTTACTGATTTTTGTTCGCAAAGTTTGTGCTTTGTGTTCCGGTTTTCTGCGTGCTCTCCTCAAAAAGAAAAATGAAACGACGAGCGCTAGGAAGACGGATGCCTTTCCGTAACAACATTATGGGTCAACAATTAGTTGACCGTCTCCTTCTTTTCTTTTGCGAACCTGCTTTGATGTACCGCTATCTGTGATGATTCCCAGCATTCTCTTGAAATCGGATTTAGTTTGCTGGCGTTCAAAAAAAATGAATGTCGTGTTGCTTTAACTGAAATTTTCTTTTTACAGTGCTACACTTCGCTGATGTATATCTTTAATACGCAATATGGATGTCGACACTTTTTTTTTATTTTTAATACAGTGACGCAATGCTCTTCACGATTGTTCATACCAAATGTGACAACGATCTACATACCACATACCTACCATCGTCTCCTTACGATCACCGCCTTCCACCGTACAATCTCCATAGGATAGCCCTCCCCTCCGCTGCAATGCAAGGTTGCCGTGTGAGAATTCACACTCAATTCCATGTTTTATTAGTACCTTTGGTTCAAATTCATTTGTTACTCATTTAATTAATATTAGTAATAAGTATAATAAATTAATTCCTATTTTAGCATTTATTTTCAGATTTATTACTAATTGTAGAGGACCAAAGAACTGTGAACCATTAGATAATAATGAGCTCACAAAAGCAGAAATATTTCTTGTAAAGGAGGTTCAGAGAAACGACTTTCAAAGAGATATAGTATCACTTCAGAAGACAGGTAGGGTAGGTGGGTGGTAATAGTTAAATAAATTAAAAGTCTTTATGCGTTTCTGGATAAAGAAGGATTAATAAGAGTAGGAAGTAGGTTAGTAAAAAGTACTTTAAATGTTAAGCAAAGACTCCCTATTTTGTTACATGGTAAAAGTAAACTCACTGAGTTAATCTTTAGTTACTTTCATCAAAGATATTTGCATTTAGGACCCTAGGCTCTGCTCTTTGAATAAAGGTTAAAATTTTGGAAATTAAACGGTCGAGCTATTTATAGGAAGGTAGTGCATAATTGTGTAATTTGTTATAAGGCAAATCCTAAACCTTGTCAACAATTTATGGGCAGCTTATCAAAGGAAAGAGTAACTGCAAAGTTCCTCTTTAATTGCGCAAGTGTTGATTTCTCAGGACCCTTTTTAATAAGGTATAAGAACCAAAGAAAGGAAATTTTTCATAAGGTGCATGTTTCAATATTTGCATGCTGAGCCACTAGACCTATCCATTTAGAGATAGTTACGGAATTAACTTCGCAAGCACTTATAGACACTTTAAAGAGATTTTTTTGCAAGGAGAGGAAAAAGTGCTTGTATTTTTTCTGATAATGCTAAGAATTTTATAGGTGCTAATCAAGAACTCAAAATATTAGAAAACTTAGTTCAAATTCCTGATAATGCTTTGTCTGGATATCTGTGTAATGAAGGTGGTAATTGGAAATTTATACCACCCAGACCACCAAATTTTGGTGGCCTTTGGGAAGCCGGAGTCAAATCTTTCAAATATCATCTTAAGCAAGTAGTGGGAAATGCAAAATTAACTTATGAGGGCTTTTTAACGGTAAAAACGCAAATTGATGGTATTTTAAATTCACGTCCCCTCGTGCCTTTCTCATCCGATGCAGATGATTTGACTCCTGGCCACTTCCTAATTGGAAGATCAATTAATTGTATTGTTGAACCTGATGTGACTAATATTTATGATAATAAACTAAAGTTATGGTAAAGGACCACAAATTCGACTCAATTGATATGGAAAAAATGGTCCAATGGTTACTTTTAAGTTCTTTGCAACAGAGAACAAAATGGGTCTTTGAAAAAGAAAATGTATCGGTAAATGACTTTATAAAATTAAAGGAAGAAAATACTGCAGTTTGTAATTGGCCGTTAGGTAGAATTGTAAAACTCTTTCCAGGTAAAGATGGTAGTGTTGTAAACGTCAGAACTCAAAAGGGAATATTTTACAGGCCATTTTGCCTATTACTAATTGAAAAATAATGCATGTATATTACTGTGTTTTTCTGTGTGTAGTAATTCTATTATTATTATTATTATTGTTCATCAATTATAAATTTAAATTACATATGTGAAAATTTTTAGTAATTGTGTGATTAGTGCATTTAGTGATTGAATGTTTTTAAAACCTTTCAAGGGTATGGTTAGCGGGGTTGCA
>JAWZYV010014357.1:0-82228 GCA_038373885.1 Cheiracanthium punctorium
CGGAGTGGGTTACAAATGGTAGACTTTATTCAAAATATACACCATAGGCCTGAGCACAACGATCCCACTGACGAACAAGCCGCAGGATTCCTTGTTCCCAGAATTCCTGTGGCCGTGACGAGACACAGTCCGTCACAGCGTGCTTGAGTACGTCGTCCGAGTTGAAGCGCTTCCCTTTCAGGTGGTTTCTTCAGTGGAACCAACACATGGAAATCGCAGGGCGACATGTCCGGACTGTAGGGTGGATGGTCGAACGTCTCCCACTTGAACTTGGCCAGTTCCTTGGCGAGAACGGACATTCCATTTTCTTATTGACTTGTGGGACACACAGCCTTCCCAGTATACGATCATCATCCTGCGATGAATAGTGGCCGGTTTACACCTTCCGCTGTCAGAAATCGGATAACGGCTCGCTGTTCCTAAATCGTCGAATTTTGCAATGTGAACGCCATTCTGTCCTCACACGCACTGCCGCGTCATTTGGACGTAGGAGGATGCTTTTTACAAGAGCTTCTGCTCTCTCCTGCGGGCCCCCGCATGTTCCTATCCACACAAAAGGCTCCAATCGTATTGCTAGATGTCTCGTTGCGTGCTCTCATAGCTGCATGGACAAATATGATAACGGTTAGGTTGTTGTGACGTTTCGTACCTTTTCATTTGATCACCCCTTGTAGTTGCGCTGAACCCTGACTTCAAGATAAAACTTTTTCCTCTATGACTGCAAAAAGATTACAAAGTCAAGGACAAAAAGCCTAACAACTTCTACATCGTTTGTATGATCCGCTTGAAATTTTTCACAACTTTGTAAAAAAATATAGAAAACAATGTCAATTTTAAAAATCTGAAAATCCACCCGTTCCCTCATTTTTAAGCGATTTTTCGCTATTTTCAGCACCATTTCGTTTCCGAGAGTCAAAAAGAGTGAATCATTTGCTTGACAAAATGACCTATTTTAAGTGAAAATGACGTCATACAATTGGGGGGATTCTAATACGTTTAAAATAATTTCTCCCGTTTGCAGTTTATTATTATTTTTTTTCCCCACAAATAAATCGTCTGCTGGATATTCCAATGTTTATGTATACAAAACGAAAGCTTTCGACTGCGAAAAGATTCCGCGCGTTTCCAGATGAGCATGAAATTCAATTTGGGTCTGTAATAAAAATTGAATATGAACTTATTTATTTTAGGTGGATGAAAATTAAATATATTGAATGAAAGACAAATTTACTTAATGTTTTTTCTCGCGCCCGTTGTAATTGCCTTCACAAAAGGCTTTGACTTCTAGTTTTAGAGATATTCTGCTCTTTGAAATGAAACAAAATTGGATGTTATTAAGGATTACAAAATGAAGCTTTGCATCGAAAATAGTGTCTGTATAGTTAAAAGTTTTTCTATACGGGAGCACTCAAAATAATTTCAATACAATACGGTCAATGGCAGTTTAGAGACAGGCATCTATTTTAAGCATATAATACTATCCTACAATATGATTAGCTAATAATCCGACGACGATCGTGTGCCTCCTTCAAAATTTGAGCCAAAAGCCGGCAATGTTGGCAACTTTTGCGATAAATTGCCAAATAGGGTGCGAAAAAAATGCTTTGAAAAATGAACCGAACTTGGCGATATTTTTATTATTTTACGAGGGGATAATACGTAAATATATTTACGTATTTACGTATTATCCCGGCGGTCATTAACGCCAAACTATTTTTTCCTCAAATTTCCTGGCAAACTGTTGGTAATCGTATTCCGAACCATCAATAATTTCATGTGTCCGGCATTTATCTTGGCGAAAAAGTTGCTCTTCTTGGCGGATCGCCTGGATAATATGTAGTACCTCGAAAAATTTCTAATGTGATTATATTAAGCTATGTCGATTTCTTTGGGAATCTTGAAAATTCGTTACTCGCACTTTAATTAACTGATTTATTGTATTGTGTTTTGTTAAGGGCTATCTGCCTAGGAGTAGGAGGGAGTCTCCGACCGACGAAAATTTGTTAATGCATTAGAACCCAAAACGGGTTAACGTCCTTATGATTTTGGTCATTTGTCTGTTCTGATGTCCACCCATCCAGTGTTCTAACTGCTGTGGATATACATCGATTTGTGCGAAATTTATGTTTTTTCTATGTACAGTACCATGTACCATATTGAAAATGGTGTATGTAGCATTTATAGTTCTTTTACTAGTCCAATGTATAGCACAGTCTAAAAAACAGAACTAAAAAGGGGGGGGGCGTTTGGGGGTCTCCCCCTGTATCTGTTGATACAGGAATGACTGAATCAACAGTCATTCTTGAAAACATATTTTAGAGATATTCGATTTTTGAAAGAAAACAAAGTTGGCATATATATTACTAAGGCTCTCAAAATGATGCTCTCCATTAAGAATAACGTCCGTATTATTAATAGCTCTTCAGGAGCACTCAAAAGAACTCCCATACATTGCAGTCTGTGGCATTTGAGAGACACTAATACATTTCTAGCACAAGACAATGAGTATAAAATTTTTATATTCTTCAGTTAAATGCTAAAAAAATTTAAAGGTCTTTTACAAGGTCTCATAAAATTGCATTTATAGTGATAATACAACATTTTTTTATCTACGAAATCTCGCTAGTTTTAACTAAAATACATAGCAGATTTGGCGCAAAAATATTTTGTATTGGAAAGTGTTTTATAATCTATGAGCTTGGCATGACTTATCTTTCTTGATTTTTTAAGGCAACAGATAAATCTTGTAATTCTTTTTTTCTTTCGTTCTTTCTTTATTTTTATTTATTTATTTATTTATTTATTTTTGGATAAGACAATTTCTGAAGCTCTATATAGTGGAACTGTAAATCAGTTGTAGACAACTCATTGAAAGACTATATGTATAACTCGGCTGTTCGAGCCTCGTCAATGGAAGACCCCCCCTAATTTTTTAGTTTCATGATTGCCATATTAAAAATATTAATGGACTATGTCATTTTATCTCTCATCTATCGTGTATTTCACCTGGTAACCCTATGTTGAAAATTTTAGGATTGTAACCTATTTATAGAAAAATACATGTGATGCACATTCTACAGCTTAGTAAATATTGTAACAATAGATTGAAGCTGTTGTGAGCTAATAGTATTTAAATGTATGTAAAATATACATGTGATGTATATTCTACAGCTTACGAAATATTGTAACAATAGATTAAAGCTGTTGTGAACTAATAGTATTTAAATAAACGGATGAAATTTTTAAACAATCATTTTATCAAATAAATGCAACCTTACGGAGCTTATAGAAATCGGTGGTTTACGTAACACATACTAACATTTTCAGCGGACATTTATTCTTACTTTTATGTCGCGTTTTCGCGGGGCCATCGCTAAGCAACGGGCCTGTTTATGAATTGCCATCGCTAAAAATGAGTTTATCATTGAGGCCTGTTTTCCCCAGTCGCAGTATTCTATTTTATTATTATAAGTATTATAAATGTTATATTATTTTATTATTTTAAAACAATTTTTTTTTATACTTTTGTCGTACTAAAGTACTTTAGATGTAGGTAATCGTTTTGTGAATCTTGCGCCATTTTCTTTCATGAAAATTTATCCTAAAATTCGAACATTTTGCTCTGAATGTAAATGTAAGTGAACGCTTATAATGTATTTAGAAATTCTAAAAATATGTATGTAAATCATGTTTAGTGAATAATTACTCTCATGTGTTATTTATAAATAAATTATTTTAATCAGAAATCGTATTGCTTGAGTAGTTTTTATTCTTGTAAATAAGCATGACGTTGTGATACTATTTAGACAATTTAATTTTGCCAGTTGAAAATGTTATTTATCAGTTATATATGCCTTGATTATGTGATTAAGACTTACATCTGGTACAGTAAATTATAAATTATTGATTTTTGCCCGTTTATACAGAAACTTCAAATGTAGTTAATATTTTGTACAAGTGTTCATTATACTTGCTCAATTCCTAAGTTCGATTGAGAAAGCGACAAAAGAATAATATATACTACATGAAATGTCTTTATTAAAGAATAATTAATTCAGGGATCGCGCTATAGAGCGTATATTATCAATTTTCTCCAATATACAGGATATCCAGAAAACACTGAAATGAGCTTTAATACATCATTTGTTAAAGATTAATGTTGAATTGTTTAAAATAACGTAGGAAATACGACTACGTTCATGAAATATTCATTATAAAAATGTTTTCTCATTTGTGTATTTAGTTATTTTAAAGTATATTAAATATCCCATTTGTGAAACTAAAATAAGCAATCGTGAATCACGAGAGTAAGCGCTACTTTGTTTTTCCTTCAAATTATATGCATCTATTTTCTTAATGTCAATATGTATCATACCAAACAAATTAATCATGAGTTCGTACTTGAATTAGTAACACAATTAATACTTAAAACTACATTAAATAACGTTTGAAAGCACTTAGAAGCTTAAGAAATGCCTGATGTATACGTGAAGACTCGAGCATCCGTAGGCCTCTTTGGATGGCTCATCAAAATACACGCGCAGGCCCGTTACTAATTGCGAAGGCCCAGGTTTTCGTAACGCATTTTCGTGTCTCATTTTTATGTCAGATTTTCAAAAGGGGGTGAGAGATAAAATGACATAGTCATTAATATATTTAATGTGGCTGTTGCATGCCTGCATTATTTAGTTAACTCATTACCTAGGCGAAACTGAATGAGTATTCTAAAGTCAGCAATAAGGACACACACAAGAGTATATTCAACAATACTGTGGAACAAAAACACGGTTCTCAGAAAAAAATTTCAGGGAGCATCCAAAAGGGGGGAAATAAAAGAAAGACGGAAAGAAAGGCTGTATCATTATCTTTTCGTTGACTAAAAGCGAAACTCGGACAAACGGAGGAGGGGGTATCCAGATCCTTGCACCACCCACCTTATGGCCTTTAGAAAATGGATTCCTTACCAATAATGTTACATTTTTGTCTTTATTTGAAGAATGAATCCAGAAATAAACAAAATATAGAAATAAAACTAAGTGCCGAAACAAAGAAACAGACTCAGGGTCTGATCAAGGGCGGATTAAAGGGAGGGGGTCGGAGGACTACCGCCCCTCCCGAGAAAAATGAAATTTATGTAAAGAATCCCAACTTACTTCCATAAAATTTATATATATGTATGTGAATCTTCCATCCAAGCCCCCACCCACAAAATTGTATTAATCCGTCAGTGGGCCGGATTATTCATCAGGCTGTAGTCTATCTGTCCCGATCATTTCAGCGACTTTTCAGTAACAAGTCGAATGAATTTTTTAATGAAGTTGTAATCAAACTTTTCAAAATGACTCAATAGAACGGAAATATTTGTGGCTATTTCTGAAGATGTTCTCTGGAACGCGAATTGACCTTCTGCATTTCCCCGAGAGCTGAGATCCATAGGATTAAGATTGTAGGAAAAACGCGCCCCATAATCAATAATAATTCCCCACGAAACAATAATTTTTATTTAAATACTAGCTGAAGTACCCGTTCTTCGCACGGGAATGAATGGACTTTTTGATATTACGATTTGTGGTGATTACTATTCATTGTAATAAACAGATACAGCAAAATGGATATCGCGTTATATTGTGTCCAATAATCATGCATACCGAATTTCAAGACAATCGTTTGTACGGTGCAGGAGGCCATGCCGCGTAGCGCAATCTAGTGGCGAGTTCTAGCAAAACGGATACGGCGAAAATATTCTAATACTATTCAGATATCGATGTATACGAATTTTCATGACGGTCTGGCTGTACGGCCCTGAAGTTCATGTGTTGACGCGACATCTAGTGGTAAGTTATAGGAAAATGGATAGCGCCAAACTCTTCCCCGTGTTCAAATATCTATGTATACCTATTTTTATAGCGATCATTTGCACAGTCAAGAAGTGATACACTGCAGGGCCATCTAGTGGTTAATTAAAGTAATGATTTGCTACAGCGCCGTCAAGTGGCGAGTTATATCAAAATGGATAACGCCAAAATATTCTCATTGTTCAAATAGCTATGTATACTTATTTTCATAGCGACCATTTGAATGGTCAAGAATTTGGCCTGCTGCAGCGTCATCTAGTGGCGAGTTGAAATAATAATGCATTGCAATGTCATCTATTGGTGAGTAACACCGAAAGGAACGCAGTTAGAATATAAACTCCGTGCTCAAATGTGTAAGTATAAAAAATTTTAAGCCGATCGGTCGAACGCTGTAGAAGTTGATGCGTTGCAGCGCCATTTAGCGGCAAGTTACAGCATAATGGATACTGAAAAATATTCTCCGTGTTCTAATATTCGCGTGTACCAAATTTCATCGAAATCGGTTGGACAATATTCGCATAGCAAACGGCTAAATGGAATAGAATTCGACGTTGTGCTGCGGCACCAAGTGGCAAGTTAGAGGAAAACGGATAGCATAAAAACCTTCTCCATGATAAAAGACTTAGGTGAACCAAATTTCATGGTGAACGGTCAAACGGTGCTGAAGTTTTTCAACCTCATACACACATACCAACATTCATTTTTTTATCTATAACCAGTGTCATTATATACCAGTCTCAAATAAAATCCAGTTTCAAATCTAAGCCTCGCCAAAGTGCCAACATACGCCATTTTGCAAGAGTTTTTTCAGGGAATCATTCGAAGCATTGACTTAGCAGCAATCAATATGGGAAATGGTTCGACCGCTAAAAAGTAAAGCGCGCATTTATTTGAAAAGTGGAATCCCTTAATACAGCCGAATTTTTTAAAATTATCAACTATAACGTGTTTTATTCATCGTTACTCCGATGTACTAAATGAGAAGATTTCAATTTTCTGAAATTTGGCGGAATTCCCCCAACTTAAATCAATGTACTCAATTGGCGAGAATTCTGAAGATAGATCGCTTGAAATCCCTTAATAACTGCATTATTTCTTCACGGATCATTAAAATTTAACGCTGTATTCTAATAAAACCTTTGCACTTGTTTTCAAAAATCTATTTCCTTAAGCTCTCAATAAATTGTGCCAAGCCGAAAACTGTGCAAACCGCTAGAACTCACTTTCTCAAAATCGGCATTTGAGCCATTTTATTTTTTCGCGAAACTAAAAACTTTACATATTAGCCTCGGAAATCTTCAATTCTTATTGTTTTGCGTATAAAACATTTCATTCCTGCTCTGATTTCCCATGCACACGATATTATAATAAAAAAATAATAATCTTACAAATATAAACTAACAAAAAAATCATTATTATTCTTTTATTTTTACTTTGAGAATTTAAAACATTTTATTCGGCAAAATCGCCACACATGGCAACCACGATGCTTATTTCACACCTTTTTCACTACAGGGGTTACAATTACGGAAAGCTTTTTGCGTGGAGAACATAAAAAATCTCTTAAATTCCGGGAACGGGTGGACTTTCAAAGTTTTAAAGGGGACTATGATTTATTCTATATTATTTTACATATCTGTGCAAAATTTCATGCTGATAGGTCCATTTTTGTGGATTTGTATACAACTCAAATCCACAAACAAACAAACAAACAAACAGAATTTCATTTTTATTTATAAGATTGGACATAAAGTTATTTTGTTTTGCAGTAAATAGTTTGAGGATGGTATTTTAAACGGATGTTGGGCAGCCCCAAAGTTCTTTTGTTTTACAGTAAAGGCGGGTGGCTTTGGCGAAATTCGAAGGTGTACTAGGGTGTAAACCGTCTTAGAAGGTTTTTGGTAGTTGGCTTGCTTTGTTTTTACTTAATTATTTATTGTACATTTTACAATATTTAAACAACGGCGAATTATTTTTTGAAACAATAATAATATATAGAATGTAAGTCATTTTTTTAATAGTCAGGGAATCCACTATTACGATAAATTATCTTATTAATCTCTGAAATTAACCACTTTAAATATAAAAGAATTGATTTTGGGCCGGTCGAAATCACAGGTCAAGAGTGCGAATGCCAGTACGTTCGTTCAAAGAAAATAATTAGAACCGAGAGGATCTACGCACGGTCGGGGTATCCGAGAAGCCATAACCCCAGGCAAACTGAAAACAAAAAGAATTTTCGGATACTCTTGATCCACAAAGAAACTCACAAATTACTTGTCACATTTAAGATTATTATGTCTTGCAAAAACATTTGAACGTAATATGATAATGAATGTTTTATCCGAATTTTTATTATTTATTATATAGATTATTCTATTTAGAAAAGATACAGTCCTCTTATAAAGATTTTTTTGAGCAAAATATTTTATATCATTTTAACGAGGATAAGTTGAAAAGTAATGTACATATGCTTGTAGAACACTAACGAAATGACCTTTAGAAGTGTTCCAAGCAGTATGTGGAAGTAACAGTCCCCCTGTACAAGCATGTACAGTTTAAATGCCTTCCGTGTATGCAGTATATTTTGAATGGCGGAGGTATTATTGTACTAGATCTATCTATCCCAGTTCGATTTCTTATGAATTAACCCATTAAATAAATTAAGAGAAGTTAAAAATATGTAACCTATTATTAGTAAAGACCGTGCAGATAATGAAATAATTTGACAAGCATGTATTTTTATAGGGGAAAAAATAGTGTTTAAAGGCACAGTTTAAAATACATATTGATTTCGAAGGTTCTAAAAATTTTACAAAAACAATTATTATTTTATGTGTGTAAACTTGTCTAGTTATATGTTTGCAAATGGGAAAGGTGGGAAATGTTAGAAATTCCAAATATATATCCATGAACATTAACATTCATTAAAAAAAAAACTGAGTTGTACGAATAAATAACTTTAAACATCGCCAGTCTCACTATCTATTTAGCCCCCCCCCCCAACTTTATTTTGACGGGCATTTTTTCCGCACACTAATTTACTTGGAGAAATTGATTTGTCTAGTGTTAACTCAAATTTGTTCATTTTGAATCAAGAAAATTCGTAAAAGTTGTGTGTTATTTTATTATCGCACAAAACCTACAGATTAGCTCACCCAAGGTGGAGGAAGGGCTGGGATAAACCTCTCGCGAATATAACACGTGGCACCTTTTAGTTTTGTTTACATCTAATTAGCATTAGTAATACCATTAATTAGCACTAAACATAAATTGTAATATAATTAGCACTATTTATTTTCTCATTTAATTTAGCTCTACTACTTTAATGCGAGGGTGAACTCCTCCCCCTAAATATATATATGTATATATATATATATATATATATATATATATATATATATATATATATATATATATATATAGGTGCGTCACTGAGCAGGGGGCCCCTTGGTAACATTTGCTACGGGCCCCGCGCTGTCTTAATCCGGCACTGTAGAGTATGATCAACAGTATATAAAGACGAAAGGAAACAAAACTTTAAACATTCAATGAAACGGTAGCATCCCAACTCTAACGAAAACAAATACCCGTAACTCTGATTAGATATTCATAAAAAGTCACAGAGCACACAATCCTTCAAAAGCAAATTTCTGCTGTGTTTAATCTGCATGCATCTGTGCAAAAATTTATATTTAAATTAGCGGACTACTCAAATCAAATCAGAGACTCGCCGTACTGGGTGGCCGTGTCTACGCTGCCGGCCGGCCGGAAACGGAGTACTTCGGGCTCTGCTGCCGGCTTGTGCAGAAGTCGTAATTTGGTTTACTGCACAGATATGGGCGTGATTTCAAAAGATGTAAATAAGCCGGCCGTACGCTTCGTGATTGGCTCATTCGGAACCGTCTTATTTGCCTGATCTGCCAAAATAGAAAATGAATCGCGGGGTGTATTTAAGGTTTCACGCCAACAGGAAGTTCTTATATGCACTCTTTGTGTTTACGTTTCCCTATTCGGACAGTGCGATTTACCAAATTTTTAATTAAAGATGTGGAGAGAAAGAAATGATTTTGTTTTGATTATAAAAGTTATTTATGCTGTTGTAATTTTATTCACTGTTTAAAATATTATATTTTAAAAGAATTAAAAATTACTTAAACTGCAAGTGTATTAACCAAATTGTTGCATTGATCATCTTATTTATTTTTATTATTATTATCTATTTTTAATATGTATCGTTCAAATACTAAACATTTATTACCCGTTACCTTGCCAACTTTTTATTAAGTAAAATCCTGTTTTTAACGAAAATATATATATCGATATTTCATTATGTCAACGTGTAAACGTCATAATTAATTATGTTAGCTGAGAAATCTTAAGTTTTGATATGAATTGTGCAGTGGATATAACAGACATACTGTTTGGCTTACTTTTTGAATACTCTTATTGAACTTTTAACTAGCGGTCAAAATTGTCTTTTCATTTAGTCAATCTTTCCCTTCATTTATACTTAGTATGTGTTAGCATAATTGTAATTTTTTTAATATAATCAATTTTAATTATACATTTAGTTATGCCAAATGTAAATATACTGCATAAGTTTATATATTGTTCTCTTTCTTTTATGGATTAGGTTTTGACAGTTTAAACCAGTTTTTGATGCTTGTCATGTCAAAAACACAGCCCAAGCTTGTTGCATATATGTGTTAGGGTTAGAAATTAAGATATTAAAGTGAGGTGCCAATGGCACCCAACTATTTTATCTTAGTTGCCAAAATGATCTACTTGGGCGTAATTTTAAAATTATGTAGTGTAGTCATTCAAATATCAAATCATAATAGCCAAGTACGAATACTAATTAAAGTTTGTTTACTAAATATATACATCTGAAAGTAGGAAAGTAAATATGTAGAATGTTAAATGCTGCTAACGAATTAATAATAATAAAATTACTGCAATATTTAAAAAAAAATTGGAGCTGCAAAATACTGTTCTTTTATAAAATTCTGCATCCTATGCAGGCTCTCTGTGCAATCCATACGTGCAAGGTCATGTGGCATGCGCCATCGCCAAGCTAAAAATGCACTGAGCTCTAGCCTTAAAGGGGGAAAAAAAGGAAACAAGCAAACAAAAAAAAAACAAATGTAACATTTCATTATATTTATGGCAAAAACAGAGCCTGACTATCACAATGGTAAGGGAGGCACTAGCCTGGGGTCTCAAAATCAGATAAATTACCCTATATAAATGAGATTTCTGATAATAATGACTTATTCCATGTAATTCTGACTAGGTAACATGGTTTGAAGGGTGATTGGTGATAAACCTTTCGTAAAATTCCGAATGTGTCAAGTATGTTATAGCGATTGCCGTTGATCAGTATGCTTTGCTAAGAATTTCTTTTTTTTTTTAAAGTTGGACGTAAAAAATGATGACCAGGTATTATTTCATGGTCATCAAACTTAAATTTCTGGGTGAAAAATACGACTAACGACCGCTTATTTCTAACCCTGATATGTGTTTATTTGTATATTAAGCGTGTTCATTAGGGGGAAGGTCATTCCATTTTAATGTCAACCTTCAGACCAAATTTAGTGTAATTTGCTGTCAACCCTATTTTTTCATGTATCTCGTTTTTTCCTTGATCCTATCATAGTAGAATCCATAGATAGGACCGTCACGAATGTGTTAGATGCCTTTGTGCAAACACTGATTTAGTGCCCCTATATAAAAAAAAAAATTCACCTTCAAAACAAAACTATCATTTTACTATTCCATGTACTTATTGTTGGAAAATATCATAATAAAATCGAGTCTCAGGAGGTTACCCCTATAAATATTCAGTTTTTGAAACAAAGTTATGATTTTACAACACCGTATTAGTATTCAGAAGAGAATATACGGCATTGCTCTGGACTGTAGTGTTGCCCGATGGATACCCGGCACTGCCGAAAACTCACCCATGTGCTTGTAAAGTCAATAGAACCAAAAACTCTGAGGTAGGTATCTAACAGTTACCATGGTTGCAGAGATCAGATTTGCTTCCATCTAGACTAGTCTTTTGCAGAGTTCTAGTGATATGGAATTCATTAAGTTCAAGCACAGACTTGGGAGGTATCCTTCAAGGAGTTGCCTGTTCTTTACACCCCCCCTCCCCCAGAAAAAAAAGGATGAAAGAAGGGGGAGGGGAGAATAAAGTGTATTTTTTTTCAACAATAATTATAGAACACTGCCATAATGTTTAACGAGTGAACAGGGTGGCGACAGATCATGGAAAAATCATGGAAGCATTAGGGAATTTCGTAAAAATATCCAAAAATCAGGGCACTTTCGTTTTCACCTAGTTGACAAGATCATTTTTAGTTGTGGATCAGCATCTAACTCACAAGTCATAGTGTCGTTCTGGATCATACAATACTCAAGTGATGCAGACACATTATGAATCCAAGACTCAATTGGTGTAGGCACTATATGAGTCCAAAACCGCAGGTATTCGGACTTGTACTAAGATACTAACTTACTAAGGGCAAGAGGAAGCAATTGCCCCCTTAAAATTCAAGAAAATTCAGATATAACCCATTTGAAAATGGTATTTTCTACAATAGGAAACATTTGCCCCCCCCCTCCCCATGTTAAATGCCAGCTTAGACATGTGAATCAATCAGATATATGAATGTGAATATGAAACACTCTTTCTGGGTCAAAACTTCTGCATCTGGGCAATCCAGTAACAAATTATATTGAAAAGTAATGATTCGTTACCCCTAGTGGTCAATTGCAATTGCCCTTTACACCAAGAGGGTGGAATTTTGTAGTCATTGTGACCTCTGTCCCCTTATTCCACTCTGGAGTTTTCTAAAGTCACAGTAATTTTGATCATTGTCAGGTATACGACGATCAGGGAATTTTGTTTCTTAATTTCTGTAGCCACCCTGGTGAATGCACTGTACAACTAGTAAAAAGTCACTTTGGTATAACGTTTCCGATTTACACAGAGACACCAGGACATTGAATCAAAAGTAATGAGAAATCCTTAAATCTAAATAAAAAGCATGAAAATATTTTAATTTTATATGTGAACTGTTTGTTTTTCTAAATAAAGTAATATAATACAAAGAAAACTACAACAATACAAATGACAAGTTTTATCATAGTTAATATTATTTGGAAGCATTGATTTTATGGAAGCTTCTTTTGATTATCCAGATTTACATAAGGTAGGTTTGAAATTCAAGGAACCCTTTTCAGAATACAAGATAATGGCTGATGGTTAATTTAATTTCAAGAACTTTAGATGTTTTAATAAAAAGTCAAACATTTCAAAGGGCTGATTAATTTTTATGACTTTCTCATTGTCAACTCAAATGGAAAGTGCAGTATCTCTTATTGCTACAATATGGGAAAATGGAACAAAAAAGGTAAAAAGAACATGGCTTATGTATTTTATCAAATTAAATTCTGAGTTTTGTTTTGAATGTAAAATATTTAGAAGGAAAAAAAAACTCTTTTCTACTGCAGAATTTAAAAATTTGCTCACTGTTTAAAATGTTTTCAAAGGCATGACAATGCATTCATAAAATGTTTAAAAGCATGGTACAAAATAAAAATATGTATGTTTAAAAAATGGCTCTATCAATAAAAACAAAATAAAATTTGTTTAATGTTAAGGGAAAAATGTTGTAGGTCAATTGTTGAATTAGATCTTTCTAAAATGATAAAACAATTCGCACAAAGAAAACCACAAAAGTCACATTATAATGTCTAAAATTCTTTTTAAAAAATGAATGTCCTTAAAAGAGTACTAAAATTTTGCCTGCATATCTAAAATATGTTAATATGTCAGAAAAATATATTCACAGTAAAAATATTTCATCATAAGAGTAAAAAACTTAGAATTACAACATCAAATTTAATTATTTGATAATTATGGCTGGTATTGCTTGGAATAAGCTGGTTTAGTTGACAGATTTTTTTTAAAGGAGCCACTAGTATTATTTGTGCCTGCTCATCATTTTTCCTAGCAATTTGTTTAGATACTAAACAGGGACCCTACAAGGAAAAGGAGAAAGGGCTTTCTGAGCTCTTCATCTGCTCATAATAGTGATAATAGTTTCAAAAGCATGGAACTCAAAAGAAGTATGAGAGACTATTATTACACACATTATCCATTTTTTAAGAAAAACAACATTTTATAAGAAACCAATATAGGAAAATTGACTTGCACTCAGGGGGAAGGGGGATAACGGGATATATCCCCCCCCCTGAAATTTTTGGATTAGTGATGAAATTCCGTCTATTTATACACATATAAGTTCATATCTCCTGGCTATGCACCTGCTTGCACATGAATACTTTTTTTGCAAAATTGTACCATGGATGGCACTTGAGGGATTACAGATTTCCATTGAGTAACTGATGTAATGAAAAAGCATTAAATGTGTTTGCTACCACTGACACAAGGGACACAATTCTCTCTTTCTCTATGCTTTCCCACCAAATGCTGAAAAAGTGCAATCCGTACAGGCGGCTGTGTCAAAAATATTCTATAGCTCTGTGGCATGCGATGGGCACTTTGATTAACTGCCATGTTATTGGTGGTTCAATCAATCAATGGCAACAGCTGCACTTTTTCAGCATAGGGCAGTCTATCTAGTTTTTTTTCTATACTGATGTATGTAGGTGAGTCGGAAAATGTTTCCCCTGGCGACTGAGGATAGGTGTGTTTGAAAGTTAAACAATATAATGAGACATGAAAGATATGACACAACTATATTTGTCAACATAAGTAACTAGCCTCCTTCGGCGATCAGTTTTGGCCATCGATGGCGGCTTCGCAGCCAAAATGTGCAACCTAGAGCACACAGGCCGCTCCGCTACTGGCTTGTGCAACCTACGTGCCTACACTGGCCTCTTCTGACCGAAATTTGCAACCTACGGGCCGTCTGCCTTCGTCAACCAGCTGGTCTGACCGTTTCACATACGGGCTGCATTCACACATTTTGGTGAGTGGCTGCATCCGGCAACCAGCTGGTCCGCCAACGGCCTCTTCGCAACCAAATAGTGCAACCTACAGTCTGCCCCACCTTCAGCGACCACCTGGTCCGCCAACAGGCCACTTTGGAAAAGAAATGTGCCCCCTACCAGCCACTCGCCTTCGGCAACCAGCTGAACAAAAGCTCAATAGTTTGTCCATAATTATAAACATTTTGTTAGTTGGAATAATCCATAGCTTTTCCATGAGAGCTGTGACAGGCCAAAATGTTGCCCACATTGCGTGTCACCTCTTGATTGACCTGGCAGTTCACCAAATATTTTACCCCTCCTCTCCACTTCTGCTTGATTTGGGAGAAGAGAAAAAATCTGCATCTCACATGCAGTTGTGCAAACACACGCAATTATGATACGCTTTTAATATATAGTACTTCAGTGCGTATTTAAAATCTGAAAGTGTTTCAGATTTTAAATACGCACTGATTTTATTTATCTGAAAGTGATTCAGAGCCCATTAAGCTCAATCTCCTTCAGCAAATATTTATAAGCCCTTCCCCCCCCCCCCAAAAAAAAAGAAATCATCATACAATAAAAATATTGTATTTCACTCAATGTACATACAAACGCTAAAGAAATAAAACTTTCTTTTTAGTTTTAGAAGTTTTTTTCAGCCGAGTTCGATCTGTATTTGGGATGCAGTACTCCAAGAGGTGGGCTATGATGGGTCAAAAAGTAGATATTGTGCATTCGGTGCCACGAATCACACAAGACAAGTACATAGAAATCACATAGTACATTTCGATACTAGAATGTTATACAATAAGTGTAGCTATACCAATTCTTCATAGCTTTTTGTTAAATTTAATTCTAGATTTACGGGGCTATACAAAAAGTCTTCTAACCTACTGACCAATTTACCATCTACAACCAGGGGTGTAGTGGGGCTGGAACTGTGTTCCGTAACTCAAATGAGATTATTATTATTACTAGCTGCCTTCGGCGACCACTTTTGGCCGTCGATGGCCAATTCGCGACTGGCTTGTGCAACCTACGGAACTCGGGCCTCTTCGCAACCAAAATTTGCAACCTGCGGGTTTGTTTTGTTTTGCCAGGAGAGGACAGCTTGCATCACTGAATGTGTCGCTTAGAGCTACATATACATCCTTCCCGGAATTTCCCGCCACAATTCGGAACCTCATCAGAAGGTGGGAGACTTCTGAATATTGGCACCTCTTGGAAACTGCTAGCAACCACCTAGAGGACTTTCGGAACCACGGATTTAACGTGCACCTACACCGCATGTACACGGTGGTCTTTAGTGGTATGCTGGTATCGAACCCGCAACCTTCCGGTTACGAGTCCAATGCCTTAACCACTGGGTTACCACAGCCCCCAACCTGCGGGTTGTCTGCCTTCAGCAACCAGCTGGTTTGACTGCTTCACGTCCAGCCTATGCAGCATATGGGCTGCTTTTATACATTTTGGTGAACGGCCGCATCCAGCAATCAGCTGGTCTGCCCTCGGCCTCTTCAATACCAAAAAGTGCAACCTACGGGCTACTCACCTTCGGCGATCACCTGGTCCAGCAACGGGCTGCTCCGAAAAAAAAAAAAAAATTGCTACCTACAGCCTGCTCACCTTCAGCGACCAGCTGAATGAAAGCTCAATATTTTGTCCGTAATCGTAATTTTTTTGAAATTCAATATGCCCACTCGCACGGGCCGTGTGCAATGACCACACCTGATACTTGACCCCTTCAACATATCTGTGTTCTAACTGTCATTTATCGCTAATACCTATGCAACTACTAAAAACAGAGTCCCATCATCAATATGATAACCTGTCTTCCTGCCGCAATGCGAACACAGAAGAGAAGAAGGGGGATGTTAGGTGTGTCAGTCTAACAACTACATGTCTATGATTTTATTTTTTCAAAATTGGAGTCCTGTTTCAACAACTCAACTCTGAACTCTAGAAATTCTAAGTTCAGAATAACATGACTCCAATTTTTAAAAAATAAAATCATAGACACAGGGGTATAGCCAGAGGGGGGCTGCAGCCCCCCCCCTCTGAAATGGGACCCTTTACTTAGCTTACAGTTTGATACCAAGTTTAGAATTCAAATTTAGCTTGCAATTTGATGTCCAGCCCCCCTTCCCTGAAATTAAATCCTGGCTATGCTACTTCATAGATGTGTAGTCGTTAGTCTGACTGACACAGTTAACAGAGGCACAAAGTCTACCTTACTGGTTGGCAATTTTTTAAAGCGAATTTTCGTGGGCCAGCATTGCTGGACAGCTTGCCGGCTAGTAATTATAGATTTACGACAAAAACAAAATAACCAACAACATAAATACACCAAATTAACCTAAATAAAAGCTATAATCCAACGCAACTTGTAAAGAAGTTTAAACGAATTCAGAATTAAACAAATGCTTATGTCTCGCAACAATCAAAATAAAAGTTACGATCCAACAACGTTGAAATCAAAATCCATCTGGTTAAAAAATTCAAACTTAAATAAACGTTTATGACAATGTCCCATAACAATCGAAATAAAATTGATCTTAACGATCCAACACGGTTGAAATCAAAATCCATCCAGTTAACCAAATTCAAAATAAATGCTTACAACAAAAACAAACTAAACAATTTAAAAATACTCCGGTGAGAGCAATGAAAAAAAAAGAAACGCGACTTCAAAAAACAATAACAATATACGTTTGTGCTGCCAATTTCTAAAAAAGAATTGCTACAAGTAGATGTTTAAGTGTTGTGCCAAGCCTAAACTTGATTGTAACCTTTGGTTACGATCAAGGTGATTATGTTCCGGGATTTTTTTTCGAAGAATCAAGGAATGAATCATTTGCTTCGCTTCTCTGTTTACTTTTTCAAGGCGTGATATCTCGCTAGATATTTAGAGTTGAAAGTAGCTGCAAGTTAAAAAAAAAGGTTAATTTTTTAGAGATCTTTCGAGCTGTACAGGAAGTTTTTGCTTTTAGTTAGAGATAAGAATATTGTTTTTATCAAAATTTCAACATGGCCACAGATGACAGATGCACTGGGAGCAATGAGTCAATCCCGGAATCATTAGGAACTGGACTTTTATTATTTAGACAAGCACATTGAGACATTTGTCATACTGCTTGATAAGCTTCAAAAGGCCCTCCAGGAAAACATCAGTGCTTTGCATATGGACGAAGCATTGAATGTTTATGGGCAAAAGACGACACAGCAAGTGAACAAACACTCAAGACACCGATACACCATTGGGTAGAGGTTGACTGCAAGCAAGCAGATGGTGCTGTTGCAGTGATTCCACAAAGCAAAGACCAGCCTCTCAGTCTGGTTCCAGTAGGTTCGTAGAGAAGGTGCGTTTTGAATTCATGGTCAAAGGAGGAAGTGAAAGCAGTTATCCACTATGAATGGGCACTTGGAGTATCAGGAGCAGAAATTCGTAACCGCCTCGTGGAAGTCTATGGCCCAGGTGTGATGTTGAAGCAAATGGTGCCGCAAATTCAGTGATGAATGTCAGCAAGTGCAGGACATACCGAGACCTGGACGGACGTACATGGCCACTACAGATGCAAATGTCAGGAAAGTGAATGACATGATTAAAGTGAACCAGTGTATCACCATTGATAGAGTAGCAGAAGAACTTGGAATCGGACTTGAGGGAGCTCACAAGATCATCCACAGCAATCTTCAATACAGGCAAGTGTCAGCACAATGGGTGCCCCGACAACTGACCCCAACATTCATGGAACAACACATGGCAGTCAGCCTGGAACATCTTGTGCATTACCATGAAGAGGGCAATGACTTTCTGGTTAGGATTGTGACAGGAGATGCAACATGAATCCACCATTTCACACCCGAAACGAAGGCCGCATTAATGGAGTGGAAACATATGTTATCGCCTGTCCTAAAGAAGTTCAAAACAACTTCCTCTGTAGGTAAAGTGCACCTCACAGTTTTCTAAGATGCCATGGAGTTTTGTTGAGTTGGACTATTTGGAGGTTGAAACCATCAATGCTACACGGTACTGTGACATCCTTTTGAAATAGAAAGAGGCAATACAGAAAAAGTGGCCTGGCGTTCTGATGTTGCATGACAATGCGAGACCACATTCAGTGACAGCAATGCAAAACCGTATTGCAATTCTTGGTTGGGAGCAGCTACATCATCCCCCATACAGTCCTGATCTCGCACGAAGTGACTTCCATCTGTTTCTGGCTTTGAAGAAGAATCTCGGCAGAATGCGCTTTGGAAGCAATGCTGAAACCATTTAATGCTTCTTTCATGTGCAAAGACCTGAATTTTACCTGGAGGGCTTATTGAAGCATATCAAGCGGTATGACAAATGTCTCAACGTACTTGGTACTTATGTGGAAATATAAAGTTATATCTTATCTTTCATGTCTCATTCTATTTTTTGACTTTCATACACAACTCTGACCGAAGTCGACAGGGAAACTCATTTTCTGACTCCCCCCTCGTATATCTTTCATATTCTCCAGTTCTCAGCAGATACTGGTACTGATAATAATTTTGACATCCATTTTACAAATAATCGAGAATTTTTATGGGAAATTATCTGTGCAAAATAGGAAAGGGTTCTTGTGTAACTACACTGAAGAGCCAAAACATTATGATCTCCTTCTGGGTACTGGAAGAAACACCAAGTTATTAGAAACAGGTTGTACTAAATATTTAAGTAGTGGTTACCCAAAGTCGAGATACTGGAACATGGTGGTGTTTATGCTCTGGTGAGTAGGTGGTCAGGACATTAATTGGAATTCATCGTTACGCTCATCGAACCACTCCAACACAATTCCAGCCTTGTAACATGGCACAAGGTTTCATTTCCTGTTGGGAAGACGTATGCCAAATAAGGGTGCAACTGATCCGCGATAATATTCAGATAGTCCACCACATTCCTGGTCTGTTCTACCACAACTATGGGTCCCAGTTCTGCCCAAGGGAACATCCTTCAAAGCATAATACCACCAGCCTGCAATCTGTGTATAGCCTGCTGTACAAGAGGGGAGCAGTTGTTCTCCTGGAAGACAGCGTGCCCTGACACAATTATTAACATGATGAAGAAAAAATCAAGAGTCTTCGGGCCATTACAATCTGCCCTCTATCAAATTTGCTTCAATAAACAGCCTTTCCCATTACTCACAAAGATTAGTGCAAGAATGATTTTTTACCTTCGCCAGCAGATAAATACCATTCCCACTTAATTACGTGCTCTCCATGTGATCCAGACGAGTTCATTGAAAAATTGGGGGTGGTCATAATGTTTTGGCTTGTCAGTGTATGTCCGTCCTCCTCAAGTATTATATTGAAATCAAATGTATTTATTATGAATGAAAATGCTAGAGTTGTGTGCGTGCTAGAGAGGGCATGCACATTAAAGGGTTAATACCACTGCTAATGTAAAACAGGAATTGGGGGCAATTTTTAAGTGCAGCAGCACTTAAAAATTGCCCCCAATTCCTGTTTTACATTTTGGGGACAATTTGAAAAACGTCCTGAAATCGCAGATTGTCGGAAAATGGGGATGTTTGGTCACCTTACACAAATCACAAAGTAACGCGGAAATTGGGGACGTATGTTTTGTATCACCTCAATATAAGGTGACCAAACGTCCCCATTTTCCGGCGACAGTCCCTAATTTCAGGACGTTTTTCAAATTGCCTCCAAAATGTGAAACAGGAATTGGGGACAATTTTTAATTATTGCGTTGTTTTTTTAATTAAATTACTGATAATTCTTTCATTAATTATACATGCCCCCAGTTTTGTTTCAAAATCGGGAAGATGTCTCCGATTCTACATTCAAAAATCTGGTCACTTTACCTCAAGGGCGGCTCCAGCGAGGGGGCCATAGCCCCCTCCGAACTTTTTGTTTTTGAACATTAGATTCGTATACTTCACATTCCTCACGTTCAAATGGCATTTTAAACAATTTATAGACTATCTAAAGAGTTCAATGGCCCCCTCCGAAAATTCAGCCTGGAGCCGCCCTTGCTTTACCTTAACCCATTTTTGCGACTTTCTTCGATTTTGCTAATACCAGCAATAATAGATAAAATTCTGATGTCAACTTCTTGAACAAGGAATTATTTCTTTTAAAATCATTATGTAAAAAATTGAAATGTCGACATCCTATTTGGTCATGTTAAAATATTTTGGATAAATTTTCGAACCAGGAATTGGACTCAAATATGTGTAGTTTCTCCAATTATGAAACAAAAATTGGGGACAAATGGGGGGGGGGGAACTTGATTTTTTTTTTTTTTTTTTTTTAAGAAATATCTTTTAACTAAAACTTTTTCTCCAATTGTGTTACATTTTGAGGACAAATTTTAAAAAAAGTTTGAAATTGTGGACATTTGGTTACCATTGACCGTTAAAAAATTTTTTGGACAAATCTGTTTGGTGTGCCCAATTCTGAAACAAACATTGAGGACGTGCCCATGTTTGAAAATTATAAATTCCACGAACTTTTCAAATAAACTTCTTATTCAGTTGAAGCATTATTAACCTATGAACGAATGTTATGTTTGACCAAAAAAAGTTGGTTGCTAAGGTGTGACGTAGGTGAAAGAGCTCTTGCAATATTGTTTTTTAATTATTAATTTTGAAAGTTGTTGCTACTTACAGACACTGGTAAAAAGTGAAATTTCTTACCAATTGAATAATTTGACTATTATTAATAATGGCTCAACAGCACTTTGTCAAAATTTCAAAGTCCATTCATTGAAATTGAAATTCTCTATAGGAATTTTAGTGCGATTTTAACTTTCATATTTCTTGGATAACTTTTAAAAATTAACTGATTCCTCTTCTTGCTTTTTACGTTAAGTAGGTGTCAAAAGAATAGCTCATTTGAATGAAGTTTCCGTTATTCTTATAATGCAGCTGACGCTCAAATAGATTTTCTTTTCTTTTTTTAAATTATTTAAATATTACAAACTATTTTATATAATAATCACTAACATTTTTTTGTAAATATTTCTTTTCAAATTTAAATTTTGTGGAAGGGGACACATCTAAATTACGCAAATATTTATAGGAATTTAAGGAGGCCGCCTCCCCCTAAATTTCGATTCTCGATCATAATAATCAAGGTTTTTTGTGAATTTCTGTCCTTTTTCCATTTTTGAACACCCCCCCCCCAATTTTTTTTCTCGCTACGTTCCTAAAGGGGGGAATTGCCCCCCTTTGAGCTAAAATAGCTTGTGTAGCTAAAAATGTTGTTGTATTGTGAAATTTTCACATAATTTAGTGTAATAATAAAGAGGTAAAACACTGGGAGACCTGCATGGCCCGATGACTGCAGAGTTACAGTTTCGGATAAGATATTGCTTGTCGGTTTCCCATCTGCGAAACTGCTCGTCTAGATCACTTCTATCCATGAATAAAAATTTATCTATTGCAGAAAAACAAAAGTGCACTTGCCGATGACTGAATTCGATGAGTTAACGATGAGTTGATGAACGAGCAGAAAACAAGCAGTCATTGCTACTAGGGAGAGGACGTCACAGAGGTTCGGCCGAACCTCTGTGACGTCTGAATGCAGTCCAAAGGCCTTATCTTTAGTGTGGTGTTGGTCCGAGGGATGTAATTGTGGTGTTATTGCCAATTATCTGAGCGAGGGATCTAGGCCGAGGGGAGGGGGGGGGATTGCCCTGTGTGGGAACACATCAGGAACAGACGTGTTGTCTTGACGATCAGGATGACGTACAGATGACGTGCAACCATTGAGTAACTGACCACCCAGATGAACCAAAGGGCTACCATAAGTCTCCGGAACGACGGTTCAGCGAACGTTTGCTGAGGAGGGAGCATTATGGTCTGGGGAATGTTTTCATCGCATTCTCTGGGCGCACTCATCATTGTAGAAGGCAACTCTCCGGATTTAAATAAAATCGATAAACTGTAGGATCCCTCGATCGGGTTAGTTCGTGCCATGGACCCCCAATCGCGTAACCTATCGCAGATGGTCACTGCACTGGAGTCCACATGGACCCTAGAATATTCCAGTGAACGCCTTCAACAACTAAGTGACTCTCTCCCTGCGCGTCTCTCAGCGATCCGCTCTGAGTAATCGGGATATTCTGGCTTTTGATAAAGTGGTCACATTAATGTGACTGGACTGTGTAGATACTAGTATATTTTTTAACCCATTTATGCCTAGTGTCCCTTTTTTGGGACGGCATTTTCGCTATTAGTCGAAAACGTTATTTATTTTTCCTAGCCTTTATTCTTGAGTATTGAGCCTCAACTTTACAAAATATTTTAACATGACCAAGTAGGATGTTGATATTTTGATTTTTATGCATAAAGATTTTAAAAGAAATTATCCCTTGTTCAAGAAGTTGACATCAGAAATTTATCTGTTATTTCTGTTATCAGTAAAAATCGAAGAAAGTCGCAAAAATATCCAGGCACAAATGAGTTAAAATAGATTTTTTCTAAAACAAATGGGAAAAAATATCATTTAAGTATCTATCATTCTACATATGCGCTTGTCACTACTATGTCTACCTTCTGGAGACATCAAGTTTTCTCTTGTTATGCTCAACAGTGATTCCTATAACTAAAAATCATGTAAATGAACAAGTTTATAAGGCTCTCGTAGATTTTTTCCCTTTATTACTTGAACCAGTTGATCTCTAGAGCTGATACATTATGAAATGTTAGCGTCGTTCTCCAGTCTCGTTGCATGGACGGTTGCCCCTAATTGAGCTGTTAACTTCTGCTTCAGTGGTACTCCAGAGTGCGATGATTCACTGTTTCGCACAATTTAGAACATCTTCATAAAAAAGATATATGATTTGTGGCTGTACTCTAATAAATATAAGACAACACCAGATGCAGAACTAAAAGAAAAGTATGGAGGGAGATGGTACCAAAAGAAGGACATCAGTTGCAGCTGTTACCCAACTGGACAGATGAACTACTACTCATCGTTGTGGATGGGACTAGGCATGAAGATAGATATATAACTATCCTGTTGGACCATGTCCACCCTTTAACCCATTTATGCCTAGCGTCCCTTTTTTGGGACGGCATTTTCGCTATTAGTCGAAAACGTTATTTATTTTTCCTAGCCTTTATTCATGAGTATTGAGCCTCAACTCCGCACAATATTTTAACATGACCCAGTAGGATGTTGATATTTCGATTTTTATGCAAAATGATTTTAAAATAAATCATTCCTTGTTCAAGAAGTTGACATCAGAAATTTATCTATTATTTCTGTTATCAGTAAAAATCGAAGAAAGTCGCAAAAATATCCAGGCACAAATGGGTTAATGCAAATTGTTATTTAATCCAATCGAAAATTTTCGGGATCTGCTCAATCCTGCTGTTTGCTCTGTAGCAGCATATCTGACTATAATAAGCTAAAGTCGTCATAGCTCAGAATCTGTGAGAGAGGAAAATCAAATATCTCTGTTTAAACTGAAACTTTACTTGGAAGATAACACATCAGTATTCCAAAGGTAGAAACGGGCTTATTGGGACGCCCCGAGCGAGAGGTTTTGAAGTCATCTAGTGTGCAACGCTTTTGTTAGAAATTGATATCGTTGGGTAAAGCCACGCCTTGTTGGAAGACAGTTGTTCGTGCAAATAGGATATGTTGGTAGAAGTTCAATTCCTGCCTCCAGCTTCATTGCTTTATATGGCGAAAACTGCTCGTGGCGTCGCCAGGGCATGACTATAACAATTTTGTGGACAGGCATTTTTAAAATTTTGTGGCTTTATATATAGGTCTTAACTTAAGTTCCTATTTCTGCTTGTGTTTCTAGGGCACGGACCCACGAGTGCTCGTGCTATTATCAGGGCCTGCCTGGGCGTCTTCCTTATATTCTATTTTACTTGAAATATTCCATCATTTCACAAAACGATAATCATTTACTACACTCGAATGATTGTTAAAGGGAAAAACAATAATCTTATAAAGGCAGTTATAGGGCCTTTTTTCGCACGGCACTGCTGTTTAGGTTATGTTTGCGAAAAAAATACTGAAAAATTAGAAATTCAGAATAAATTTGAGGCGGCACGAGATCGCACACGCGCACGCTACATCTCGGCAATTTGGTACCTTTGCCCGGTCGGAGAACGCCTTAATCTATCTCGCAGGATCAAAATCAGTCCACGCCACGCGCTTCCCTTCATTTATGACCCAGACAACTGAACACGCATTTCTCTTTCTTGCCTTCAATCACAGATGGCTCCAGCACCAATCCCATCCATCTCTCGCTTTTTCAAAGTACACATACAATGCGTGGCTATGTCCATAACGCTAGGAACATCGTTCATTAGCCTCTGACTGACTCTTATGGGGTGTGGAGTAGTGCGACGACACGAGATCGCAAACGCACGTGCTACATCTTGGACGGAAAAATGAATATCGTTTGTCCGGTCGGATAACGCCTTACCACGTGGAATTCGCGGGATAAAAACCAGTCCTCGTCACAAGCTTCCTTTCAAACTTAATCTTGAAAGCCCCATCAAGATGAAATATACAAGATAGAGGAGACAGTCATCATAAAATCATTAAAAGAAAGGGGAGAAAACCCCATTCAGAAAAATCAGGAAATCCCATTGTATTTCTGTAATTTACGCTCTGAAGATTAGCTGATTGTTTAAAATCATGTTATTGCTTGATAATTTCCGTGAATTGGCAATAGATATTTTTAATCAAATTTCTACAACCAATAAAGTTCATGTTTTGTCCTGTTAACTAGACTGATTACTGGAACATTCCTTACACAATAGACTTTTAAACTTATGAATCAGACAGATAAGTATTTTGCAATAATGTGATGTCACTTAAAGGACAGATGATTGTGTATTATTTTATGCAGATGTCAGAATGGCTGCCATTGTATTTTCACTATCAGTACATGATGACCTTTTTGTCAGATAAATACATTTTGAATATTAGGCATGGTCCTTTAGCCTCATTGCTAGAATCGACAAAATACTGTGTTGCTCAGCCTCATAAGTCCACCGTTCATTGCTCCACACAATTAAAGCACACTCAGTAATATTGAAAATAGTGTCCCGAGAAGAAAGCATCAGATGGAAAGAAAATAATTTAATAGACATATAGATGAGAGATTCACTTGATCGCAAAAACAAGACAATTAAACAAATACAGAGTGTGCAATGACACAAATATAGGGCAATTTCAATAGTGTGTTGGACCGCTTCTTGGTGCAATATATGCCACAACACGGTCTGGCATTGAGTTAATTAGACATCTGATATTGTGCCGAGGCAGATGAGCCCACAGATCTTGAGCAGCCACCTTCAAATAATATACAGAGTGACACGGTGGCATCTGGCGTTTCAGCTGATCACATGCGTTGCTCTACAGGGGACAAGTCGGGGGAGCGGGCCGGCCATGGAAGAGTCTGAACACGGCATAGGAAGTCTTGAGCAGCTCTAGCTGTATGAGGATAAGCTTTATGTTGCTGGAAAATTACCCCTGGTAGACCATTTAGGATAGGTCCCACATGGGGTCCAAGAATGTCATTAACATAACGCTGGCCCATTAAGATTGCATATACCACAAGTAGAGTGGACCGGCTATCATAGGTTATAGACCCAGACCTTTTATTGCAGACTTTATGTGCCACCTGTCACAGGATCACTAGTGTCTAAGGACAGAATTGTGCTGTTTTTGCCATTAGACTTCGTTATAGAGAAATGAAAGATACGAGTTTATTCAGGTTATCAATAACTAGGAAGCACATGGAGGAAGCTGGTATCAAACCAAGAACTCAAGAGTTGGGACTACAGGCTTTATCCAAATGGATAAAAAGTACACATGCCATTTTCTTGAGTTTGTGATCACATCCACTCAGTCCACTCAGGATATATACTAGAGAATTAATGCTCATATTTGTTTCATGTAAGAGGTGTTCTTTAATAAAGTATGAATTCGGACTCGGGTCCTTTGATTTGGGTGAACTGAAGTATGAAACTTCAGAACTTGTAATCTTTAACTCTTTACTACACATATTTTTCTAGAAAGATCAATATTTATAGTTCATGCACCCCAAAAGTTATTTGATTGTAAGAGAAATTTCCTATGTTAATTTTATGAGCAACTGATTGATTTTTTGAAAAAAAGCATGCTGATAATAAATGTTAGAAGTTATTATATACTACATAATCCACATTTTATAAAGAACAACCCTTTATAATAAAATTGACTTGCAATCGAATATTTTTTGAAAGGGTGTATGGATATGCAGCTTTGCATAAATGCACTGCAAACTGTGTACTAAAAGGTTAAGGTTGGGGCAGACATGCTAATCACCATCTTGACAAAACTGAATATGGGCATTTGAAGGCTAGAGAACTGGTACTACTGGTTTAATGCCTTACACTACTTTTTATAGCTCAGGTTTGATTCCAACTCCCACCACTCACTAATTTTATTGATGATCTATAAAAATTGAACCCATATCTTTCAGCTCACAGCAACTATTTGTGGTGCCCAGTTTGATTCTCTCAAGACCAAGTCAAAATCTATGACTATAGCATGTGGCACATAAATTTATAAGTGGCACTTATAAAGAATGAGAAAAACACAGTCCGGCACACACGGTGATCCTTCAATGACACTCATCAGACATCAACTTCTGGATAACTTTCTAGGAATGGAGTGGTGACACAGACATGAGATTGCTAAACTGCAGTCTCAAGAGGGTCTCTGAATGCTTTTAGAGACCTTAGCATTGTGCTTTTGCAAGGTTGTGTCTTTTTAGTAGAGGCATATCTGTGAAGTAGAACTTTCAGTAGACAACAAAACTGTGTATTCACCCTTCATACATATAACCAAGTATAGGTACAGTTATCCATGACAAATTTTTATTTTGCACTTGATTCCTTTTCTATGTTCATTGTTGCTTCCTGATAAAAGAAGATTCATAAGAACTGAAAGAAGGTAAACAGGTTTAAGCAAATAAGATGTTAAAGTATATGCATATTATTTTCGGCAAAAGAGCTATTAAATGCTACAGACACTTTTTTTAAAATTATTTTAAAAAAAGCATTCTTTTATGAATTCCCCCCATTTTTTAAAAATAGATGAGTATCATTATAAGGCATTTTAAGCAATGACTGCTAATAGTTTAAAAAGGTGAATTACAAGATGTGTAAAAAGACTATTAATGTCAAGCAGATCATTTTTAGAGTTCATATTAATGAATTACATGAAAAATTTTGTAGCAGTTGATGCATTTTTATAGCAAATACAGCATGATGGACAAATATAGAAAAAATTGTGAACAGTTTATCGATAAGTACAAAAGGTTTTTGTAAGATATGGTCTAAGACTTTTTTTAAAGGTTGCTGGTATTATAGCTTAAATGCGGTGGATCACTTACTAAAGAAAATTCTACTTGCCTTCATTACTTTGATTAAGTGATAAATTGATTCTTTAGAAATTCTGACATTTTATTGTTATTATTACTATTTTTTAAATTTGTGTTTAGGGATCATATTATATGCAATCTCTGAATGACCAATATGCACCTATTAGAATCTTACAACAATCCCTTATATTGCTCTTCCTATATAAGAATCATCTCTTGTGATTACTTTGTTTACACAGTAATTGATTTTGTCATTGCTGAATCAGCTGGTTGTTTCCCCGAGAAACAAAATATTTAGAAGCATGCTAAAAAACACTGCTGAATGCATGAAAAGGATGTTAGACAATACTTACATGGTATTTTTGGTCACATCACGGACAGTCATCTATGCCCCACTAGCCAAGGTCTAAATACAACACAGCTTATGATACTTTACTGTTGTATCTTTCCAATGATGTGAAGAAACAGGTTATTCCTGGGTTCGGTGGGTTTAGCCACTTAACAACCTCCTTCTTTCATACACAACCATATTTTCCCCTTTTCCAAAATGCTCAAAGGTTAATTATTTACAAAACTAATTCAATTATTCATTTTACATATCTATTTAATACTTTGTTAATATCCATTCTAAAATAGGATTTTTTTTTTTTTTTTGAACAGCTTATTTCAGAAAAAATAACATATTAAATTTGGTTGATAAAAGTATTTTTGTAATAAATAAATAAATGTGTTTCATAAGCTGAGAAACATGGCGGTCAATGTAACGATATAGATTTAGTAGCATAAAGTTTACTTTTTAAAGACCTACTTCTGAAGCAGATTGCCGTATCAGGAATCTCATTGCAAAACAATGATGTTGTCAGCCTTCTATTTTACAGGTTCAGAGATATTTCTTCTTTTCTCCATCTGTTTATGTGCTAGCAAGACCATATTCAGAGACAGGAAAGGAAAATCATCCAATAGACCCAAATCTGAACACAGTCCAGCTGGCTTTTCTTTCAGCTACATGTTGTGTGGCAAAACTTTACTTTTCAAAAGCAATAAATGAATGAATTCACAACCTTAGGGAAACAAATAATACAATGAATAAATGATAATTGAAAAATTTTAGACCACAAGGTATATTAAGCAAAAACACGATTGGGCTTGTAATTTTTGTACTATATATATATATATATATTTCATATTCAAATAATTCAGAAGACTAGAAACAGGTAAGTTGTACTCTCTATCAAAAAGTATTTTTTGTGAGTCAAAAAATCTGACTGTCTATAATAAAGTTTGATCTGAGAGGTGGGGGAGCAAGTTTGGCTTAGGTTTTGTTTTGGCGAATTTGCTTTTTTAGGTATGTAAATCTTTTGCAAGCAATTTAAAACCTCTATGAAAAATTGTTCATCTTTAATATGTAACAAATAGAAGGGATTAATCAAATAAGCTACTTACAGAAATAATCAAAATTACATCAATCCCATTTTCTTATTTTTTCAGAAGGGAAGGGAGAAGGGAAGAAAAAATCACAGAATTAAATTACCTACTTTGAAAGTTTTTAATTACATTTTAACAGCAATTTACTGTATGTAAATGCAAACTATTTCCAACAATATTAATTACTACATGATTAGAAAAAGATACTCATAGATACAACAAAAATACTTAAAAGATTCCCAGGTAGCACAAAGATATTGACGAATGTCCACCGATATCGGGCAATATTTTGAATGTCTCTGAATGTCATACATTGAATTTACGACATCTGCCGATATTGGCAGATATTAATTAAAAGTAATCCTTTTTAAAAACATTTAAGAGAATTTCTTCAATTATTTTATAACCTTATCATTCAGAAATAACATCCTAATGTTTGTTTTTTTTCATTTAGTCCAATTTTTTAGCGATATACTCATTTCAATGTACTATTAGCGGCCTGGAGTTTGCCTAGTGATAACTTCAAAAAAGTTCCAGTGTATGGGATCTGTATCTCTCGAAAATGCACAAGAAAAACCTGCTTCCCCCCATTTCCGCATGGAAGGCGTGGGGAACAAGGTAATTAACAAACTGCCGACGTGACAGCCTACCTACCGCCTGATAAATTACTTTGTATTGTAGGAGCACATGTCCGGTGAATCTGACCAACTGGTCTCCCTCACCTCTTTCCCCCCTAAATACTCGGGAATCTACGCAACGTTGTAGGAAACCAAAGTTCTTTTCTCGGTGGCTTACATGTACACTCACCCAGAGCCAGATTTTTGTCTGATGAAGATTGGAAAAAGAGATATTTTGTTTTTTGTCCCCTCTCATAATGAGCAGGTAGTGAGAGTGACGCTTGTGCTCTAAAAATAGTAAAATTAGTGATTATCTTTTTACTATACTTCTTTATCTGAAAACTTTCTTTATAAAGCTTTAATAGAAATGAACGAAAAATAATATATCTAATGGGCCCCTTTCAAGATGAGGCCCTGGACACAGCCCCGATTTGCTTATGCGATAAGACCCCGTGTAAATATTTTCAATAAAGTGTCCGATGTCAGATATATCCCATTTACCTGAACCTTATGTAAGACGCTGTCCTTCATAAAATGTGCAAAGTGTTCTATATAATTATTATTATTTCTTATATTTTTTTCGAACTGTGCATTTTTTCATAAAAGTTTATACAGTTAGTTAGGAAAGAGAAATAGGAAATTTGGCTTTCACTCGATCATTTTTGAAGTTGCAATGCAAAAAAATATGACAGTTAAAAAAAAGAGAGAGAGAGAGAGTATAATGTACTTGAGTGTAAGGTAATAAAGCTTTCATTTAAATTATCTCAAGCGTACGAGAAAAATAAAAATTAAAAATTCTTCGATGTTTCATTTAAAGGACTTGTTTAGTAAATTTGTTAAATGAAATATCTATATTAATCTTTGTTAGATAATAAACGTTTTTAAAGACCTTTATTTATGTTCTGCATATGCGAAAAAATTCCAAGAAAAATTAAGAGCACAAATCTGAGAAAGTAACACACCTAGGATTCATGCCATCTGAGATTTTTACCAAAAAATTCCCAGTTGTTATTAATCTCATTAATGTAGCAAATCCAGAATATTTTGTCTCAAAGTAAAGTTGTTCATCTTTTATGGCCCACTAAAAAAGCAGACCCGTAGCCAGATTTTCTATTCAGGGGGGCACCCTCTTTTTTTCAGGGGGGGGGCCCTAACTTAAGTGGGGTGGCATCCTATATTTTTTTGAATGATAACATTTTTATCTATATTTCTCTTCATTAAATAATAGCATAAGTTTATCTATATAAATAAAATTAGACTTTTGTCTGTACATTTTTTGGAATTCAAAAATTTTGCGATTTCTATCCGTTTCAAGCACCCGGGAATCCGATGCGACCCTCGAAAAAAAGTTTGTCATTCTGTCATTCTGTCATTCTGTCCGTGACGCTTTTTTTTGTTTAAGCATCACGTAAAAACGACTGAAGCGAATGATATGAAATTTGGTGTCATGATAGGTGGTCACTCAACTTAAAACATAGGCGTCGAATTTTTAAAAAATCTTGATTGGATTTTGAGATTTTGCGAAAATCCTTTCAAACTGCGTAAATTTGTGTTCAAGCATCACGTAAAAACGACTGAAGCGAATGATATGAAATTGGGTGTCATGATAGGTGGTCACTCAACTTAAAACATAGGCGTCCAATTTTTAAAAAATCTTGATTAGATTTTCAGATTTTGCGAAAATCGTTTCAAACTGCGTAAATTTGTGTTCAAGCATCACGCAAAAACGACTGAAGCGAATGATATGAAATTGGGTGTCATGATAGGTGGTCACTCAACTTAAAACATAAGCGTCCAATTTAAAAAAAAATCTGATTGGATTTTGAGATTTTCCGAAAATCCTTTCAAACTGCGTAAATTTGTGTTCAAGCATCACGTAAAAACGACTGAAGCGAATGATATGAAATTGAGTGACATGATAGGTGGTCACTCAACTTAAAACATAGGCGTCGAATAAAAAAAAATCTTCATTAGATTTTGAAATTTTGCGAAAATCATTTCAAACTGCGTAAATTTGTGTTCAAGCATCACGTAATAACTGCAAAGGTGAAAAAATGATATATGGTGAAATGATAGGTGGTCACTCACCTTAAGCTATAAGCATCTAATTAAAAAAAATCCATCAGATTTCGAGATTTTGTGAAAATCGTTTAAAACTGAGTAAATCTTTGTTCCCGTATTACGTAATAACGACTAAAGCGAATGACATGAAATTTGGTCACACGATAGATGGTTGCTCAACATAAACTATAGGAGTCCAATTTTTTAAACATTTTTATTAGATTTTGAGATTTTGTGAAAATTCTCTCAAAATACGTTTATATTTCTTCAAACATCACGTAATAACGACTAATACGAATGATACGAAATTGAGTGATATGATAGGTAGTTGCTAATCTTAATTTATAGGCGTTGAGAGAGAGAGAGAGAATTTTAAAAATATTTTGCTTACATTTTGAGATTTTTCGAAAATCGTTTTAAAATTCTGAAAATTTGTTCCAGCATCACGAAATAAAGACTGCAGGGAATGAAACGAATTTGGGTGACAGGATAGGTTGTCACTCAACTTAAATTCTAGGCTTCCAATTTTTCAAAAATGTTGATTAAATTTTGAGATTTTGCGAAAATTATTTCAATATGCGTAAATATTCGTTCGCGCATCATATAATTACGACTAAAGCGAATGAAATGATATTACTTAGTTACTCTCTAACCTGTAATATTTTAACAATACATGAAAATTATAACTTCGCTTTCTTTACTTTGGCAACATACTACATCCATTCTGCGTACTCCTACAATGCTGACGAAAGTTCTTGCTTTTTGGAAATTTTCATTCACTAACCCGTCGAGGACGGGTACTTCAGCTAGTAATTAAATAAATTCTGAAAAGTCCAAACGGCTTCCAAGACGTTAAGGTTCCTTGGCTTAAACAGAATGGATTTAAAGTTGTCATCTTTGGATCATATTTGGAAGATGAGAACACAAAACAAAAATGACAGAGTATTACAAAGAAAAACTTTGTATATATAAAACTTTGATATATAAAACTTTGATATAAAACTTTGATAACTTTACCTTATATACAAAAATTTTTCAAAGCATCTGCATTAAACTTTTTTTATGTGAAATTTTCTAGGGGAGGTGGGGCTCAGCCCCGCCTGGCACCCCTTTGGCTACGGGCCTGTAAAAAAGTCCGTGCAGCACACAAAAGTGGGCGTTTTTCTCAGACATAGAAAATGCTGTGGTCAAAAACTCTTTGGGGGACAACTTGCCATGATATTTATTTCACATCTATAATGTTAGACGATAGAGCTTCATGAAATATATGAGAAAACTGTGGCAGGTTATCGACGCAAAGTCACTGAAGGTCACAAAAACACACATTTTCTTTTTTTTTTTTTTTTTTTTTGGTCATTTTTAAGGCTTAACCATAGCTTGCACCTTCAAGTTGCTAAGGCAAAAGAGGTGTCCTTTGAAAGACACGTATTAGAACTTATAAAAAAAATGCATGTATAGTTGACGCAAGTTGAATGCGCTTTTAGATTTATAAGACCAAAATCTGAAAATTTTCGATTTTGACTGAAATTTGAAGTTTCATAAATTCTTGCGGCAGAAGTTTATTGAAAGTAATTCTTTTGGATCGTTTTTCTGTGAATATATTGTATTATTTGAATGCTCAGCGCTTATACCAAGTTTTGCGCGCAAGATTAGGACCCACTGGCGCATTGACTTAAATTGAATTAAATGAATTTAATTCAATTTAAATTATCTATATTTAATAATTTTAGTGACTTAAATTGCTAAATTTAAGCAGGGCCTGATTATGACCAACAGGGGCCCGGACATTGATGAATTTTGGGGGCCCCATCCATGAATTTTATTTTTATTTTTTAAAAAATTTTGATATAAAACAAGACTATTTCAGAACATTTGAAATTGGGGGCCCTTTACAAAGTCCCGATTTTCCCATGCGATAATAAGGCTCTGAATTTTAGTATTTTTGGGGAAACTGGTGGATTTTCAAAATTTTAAGGTCGCCTACGTCTTCTCTCTATCATTTTGCGCATCTTTATGCAGTTAGAGGGAGTAATCAAAAGCGAAGCGCTGTTAATTTGTCAACGGTAATGGTTAAAAAACATGAGTACAAATTTTTGTCAATTTTAAATGTATGACGTACAACTAGCGCCATTCCCACATGTAATCCAAAAAAAGAAAAAAAAAAATCCTTCGGAATTGGACCACTGAAATGCTTAATATATATTAATCCTTATATCAATGCTTTATTTAGGCGAAAACAATTTATTCGTTTTAATATTCTTAAAAGAAGTAGAAATTGAATAATTTCGAGAAGCTATTTCAAACGATTTAAAATCGCAAAAATTTGCAAACCTATTTAGATTATGACATATAATTTGGTAGAGTTAACCTTTTAACTCATTTGGAACGCTTTCCTTCTTAGAAAAAGTCTGCATTTTAAATTAAGCCTTTCTGCTTAATAATTTGATTTTTTTTTTTTTTTTTTTTTTTTAATAGCCGAATACTGACAGCTTAGCAGTACGGGACTGATTTATAGCTATTATGCCAGACTTGGGGATCGTCGAGAATCTTTTTTTCCCTACAATTTACACTCTTAAAAAAAAATCAGTTGATTACCAAGAAATCTCTAGGAAACAATGATTCCATTACTTGTTACTTTCCGAACATGTAAAATGTAAGGAAAGTATTGTAATCATGAAAAAATTCGACTTCGAGACTTTGATGTATTTACACGTTTTGAGGTCTTCTGAATTTATTTATGCTGTTTTTACGAGATGTGTGTGTGTGTGTGTGTGTGTGTGTGTGTGGTGTGTGTGTGTGTGTGTGATTTTGGTGTATATAGGACTTATAGTTTTTCTACAGGGCTACGACAAAGATTTCTTTGTCATTATAGTATATGGGGAGAAAGTCTTGAAAGTATGCTGGCGTTTAAATGGTGCATTCGATTGAGTTTCAATTTGGTATATATGTTTGAATTATTCATCGATTAAAATTTATTTAAATGCTTGATAATGATCTAATCGTAAGTCTTCAGAAAGTCGAGTGGAGGCACTCCAGATTTTTTTAGTATGATGCCATAACTTTTCTTAGTATTACTACTAAATAAAGCCATGTTTGCCAATTGATTTACATGACTTTATTTAGCAGCAATACTAAGAAAAGTTATAGCATCTTTGTTTCAAAGAGATTTCTTAGTAATCCACAAAATTTTTTTTAGTGTAGGGCATCACCCAAAAGGATGTTATTTTCGGATCCGCAACTCTCGTCCGTATACCAGCCTATATACAGCTAGAGGAGCTGCGGACCCACAGATTTATCGTTCACGTTTGCTCCATGTACATATAGCGGTTTTTGATCAGCCGAGATGTGAAAACGAATCCTTTCACTTTCTGCACACCAGGTTATTACGACTCCTTAAAAATTTATTTTAGGATGAATAGGAAAAATTAAATTACTTAATTAACTAAAACATTTTTCTAATTTATGTGTATTGAAAGAAGAAAGGGTTGTCACCCGATCGTTAACACTGCCAATATAGCTTTTGGGTCATCGTATGACAATTGAGCTAGCTATGACAGCATATTTTAATATCCATAACGCTAGGTTCGAGTAAAAGTTTTCTGCATTTTTTCAGTTTTCTGTATAGCTGGAATAATTTAAAATGCATGTGTAAAAAAAAAATCATTACTTTCTTCGTCGTGAAGAACTGATACGCAGCTAGTTATAACATGTTATGTATATGTAAAAATAAATTACTTGAAAATCGAATCAAACATTTAATAATTTTGCGATTTCTCAAAATAATCAAACGAAAATCCCCCTCTCTCCCTCCATGTGGTTATACGTATCATGGCTTTGATTTGCAACAGCGCTTCGATTTGAACTTCATATTTTAAACAATTACACTAAAATTAATCTTTATTTTCAAATTTAGGTAATTGGAAATTTTATTTATTTACTTTTTCGTCTATTTGGCAGCTTCGTTTAACCAATTGTTAAAGTAATCTCTATTCCCGTGTGATGAGCGGGTACATCAGCTAATATAGAATAAAAATAGAAATTAAAATTCGTATTGTTCAATTAAAAGCAGCAATAATAAAATAATAAATCGATGACAAACTGACGCTTTCGATGTGATCCGGTATAAATTTAAATGCCTCGAAATCTAAGATGAAAATTTTGGCTTTATACAAATTGGTCTATTTCTGTGTATTTCTTTACGTAACAATTTCTTTAATTCTTTACAGATTGAAAAGTTTTTCTAGCATGTATACATATTTACATAAATGAACTGACACACACACACACCACATTACACCAAAACAACAACAAAAAATCTTGCAGTTCAATGTGGGAAGTTAGTTTTTCTGGAAAGATGTTGTAGTTAGGGTAAAACTAAGACAGTGGAGGATCCTGAAAAGTTTCAACGGCAGGAGGCAATATGCGAGAAATTTTGTAAGAAAAATGGATCTTCTTAAATTTAAAATTTTGATTAAATAATTCTTATCGTCTGAAACCAGGTTTAGGATGGTTGCTCTCATCATTTATTATTGAAAAGACGTTTTTGAGAAGATTCCTCTTCTATTACATGTGTAATTTCTTAGCGTGGATATTTGAACACTCCGCTAAACCGGCAGATTATTCAAAGACCCATGCTAGGTGAGCAGGGAAACCACACAGATCATAGAGTGTAATGTAGTGCATTTATTGCAAGCCTGCACTCAGGGTATTTGCCAAGTCGGAATGCCTTGGTCGGAGGATTTTTTCAGGTGTTCTTCCGCGTCTTCACGAGACATCTAACGAAACCGCCGGAAACCCTAGACCGTTAGAGAGACAGCCGCGCGGTAGTCCAGAACCCTCGACTTTTACTCTTCAGCCATCTACCATTTTCAGTCCCTTGTGCAATGGGCCATGGTGGGACCGAGACCCACAGATCACAGAAAGGAATCATCACCACTGAATCCAACTGGGATTTAATTTTATTTTATCTTACTTCTTCTTTCACTGTTATTCACTAGTTCTTTCACTATTTATTTTATCTTTATCTTCTTTCACTGTTCTTTTCAACTAGTTATTTTAATTTTGTTTTAATCTTTAGGACGGAATAGAGCTTTACTGATAAATTTGATCGCGCATTTAATCGTGTTACTTTTCTAGTAAAATCAAACTGAAACATCAATAACTGAGGACTAGTTTACAGCAATACAGTCTGGACACATACTCAACTTTCCTCACTATTTTTAGGAGGGCCCAGTGTCACTTTGCTTAAATATTTACCTTACATTTCATTGTTTACATGAAAAATACTATAAAGACGTTTTGGCTTCTAACTATGTTTCAAGAATATTATTTTTATCATTCCAATTTTAATGAACTAACGCATTATGTAGAAGTTGTCTTTATTTTATAACACCAGGCAGCTTCTACATAATGCGTTAGTTCATTAAAATTGGAATGGGAAAAATAATAGTCCGGAAACATAGTTGGTTGCCAAAACGTCCTTATAGTAAGTATTATTGATGTAAACAATGAAATGTAAGATAAACATTTAACCTAAGTGACATTGGACTCTCCTAAAAATAGTGAGGGAAGTTGAGTACGTGTTCCGACTGTCTTGTAATTTAGTCCTCTGTTATTGACGTTTGATTTTCATTTTACTGGAAACTTAACGCGATTAAATGCGCAATAAAATGAAGCTGAAAATAGCAAAAAATTGCTTAAAAATGAGAGAACGGGTGGATTTTCAGATTTTTAAAATAGCGCAGATCTTTTTTTAATATTTTTTTACATAATTATGAAAATTTTCAAGCCGATCGCACGAACTGTGTGAATTTCATTAAATTTTTACACAGTAACTTTTTAATCTGTTTGGATTAATGACGGTAAAAGTTTTGTTTGGAAGGGGCCGGACCGGATTTGTTAGCGAGTGAGTCACGTATCAGCGTAACTATATAATAGGATAATTACAGAGTTAATATTTATACAGGAGTGGTTTATGACATGTAAATTTGTATTAATTTAAATAATAATATGCACTACATTTCTTTAAAGCCCCTCTTCATCCGTAAGCATGCGTGCCCAAGACCCCATATATGTTAAATCGGTCTCTTCTAATAAAATATATTTTTTTTTTTATATGCCAACTGTTTTGTTGTATTCGAGGCAACACCTTTTCCTTTTCAAGTAACATTTGAAAGAAGTAAAATATTTACTCAAAATTTGTTATTTTAATTAAAAATTTAAAGTTATTATAAATGAAAAAGTATCCTGGAGGTCTTTGAAAAATACGAAATATTCAAACTTATTTCCCGTGCCCAACCATGCTTAGAAGGGACTCCGGTTCAAAAGATTACTTATCTGAAAAAATACCGAAAGCATTCGGCCTCTCTCTTCTTTAGTTAGAAAAGGTATGGTCACCACATCTGTAAATAATTTTGTGGGGTGTTGAAAGCTACAATTAAAGTATCGGAGGTGTGTCTTGGCCATTGTGCGCACTCCCCTCCTTTGCAATCCATTAATCTAAGTGTCACAGGTGTTTTGGCGAGTGGGGGTAAGCAGTAACGGGATTTTATGTCACAGCCGCTTTCGAAGCAGAAAAAGTGGAGCAGAAAATTATGTCTCAGCCGCTTTGAACAACTCTTACAGATGACGGGATTTTACGTCTCAGCCGCTTGGAGGGTTAAACATTGGTGAATATCAGGGAATATCGCAGAAATGATATTCTGTTTACAACATTGGTGAATATCTGGGAATATCACAGAAATGATATTATGTTTACAACATTCAACTCGCGCATGCGTACTAATCGTTATTCTTGGCGTGCGGGAGGAACAGGAATTCCCAAACATCAACAACGTGGGAAGTCGGAGGCCGCCATTGAACTTATTTCAGGATACATTTACTGATCGTCATGGCAAAGGATATAGAATTATCTTCTAAAATGTAAGTACATCTTTTATGTTATTTAACTGTCATTTACAGTGTTTTTTTTTATATATTGATTTATGTATTGTTTGTTTATATGACGATGCAGCAAAGAATATGCTGCACATCAAATCAGTATTTTTTTTCTACAATTGTGTAAATATTTCGTGAAAGGTGTTTTTGTCTGCACTTTCTATGTTAGCGATATTTGGAAAGAGAACGTAAATATATTTGCCGTTGCGGCCATTATGTGAAATATTCTTGTACATTTTTATTGTGATTGTTATAGTGCACAAAAAATACTGAGTTATTTTTGATATAGTGCACACTAAAAATATAATATCGAAGCTTTGGGGGAGGGGGGTGATTTCAGCTTCTTAGAAGCAAAGAAGTTTATCTTCATCGCAGTTTATATCAGAAGTTTTAATTTAGTCTCGGAACATATTTCTAATTTTTTTTTTTGGGGGGGGGGCGAGTATAGAGCTTTTGAAACGTTTAAAGCTCAACTTCATGTGTTTAAAATTAATGTGAAGAAACACAAGAATTACATTCAATATTAAGTAGCTAAGAAAATTGGAGGAAATACAAATTGTTATTTTTTTTATTGTTTAGTGGTTAGTCTAGTAGTTAGTTCGCAGCGTACTTTGAGTTTCATTTTGCATGTGATATACCATCATTTCAGGGTTGGGTTTTTGACTTCAAAAACTGGTTTTCGACATGACAAGCATCAAAATCTGGTTTAAACCGTCAAAAACTAATCCATAAAAGAAAGAGAACAATATGCAAACTAATTATGCAGTATATTGCATTAAACTAAATGCCTAATTAAAATTAATTATATTAAAATATAATAATTATACTAGCACATAAATTGTGCTCACTAAGAATAATTAGTTTAATACCATTTATATAATACAAATTTATAAATTTAATGTATACAATATTATATATAAAAATTGTATATATCAGTGGCACAGCCAGAAATTTATCATGTGTGTGTGTGGTTACAACTACTGCAACTCACATATATGTATACGTGTGTGTGTGATACGGGAGTGAAGAATATACTTTTTGTATGACGAAGAATATACTTTTTGTATGACGAAGAATATACTTCTTGTATGACAAAAAATATTCCTCATTGGAGGGGGTTGTGACTCCCCTATCCCCCTTGGCTACGCCACTGATATATGTAATTAATGAATAAAATTCTGCAGTTTTCAAAAATTTCAAACTAAAGTATGGGTAAACATTTCCTAGAAGAAACATCAAGTTTATTTTTGGTTTAATCTAAATATCTAAATTGAAAAGGCTTTAAGGAATAGCCAATAGCATAGCAATTTCACTCATTTAGACTAAAGAGATAAAAGATCAGATCGTTTTAACTATCAGTATACTAAAGTTTTCCATTCAAAATAGAATTAGTAAAAAATTTTGGGACTTGGATGCTATGAGTAAGCACATCTTTACAAAGTACATAATGGTCTTACTTCTTAAAAATAAATAAACCTGATAGATGTAAACAAAGTAAGCATTTTTCACTGATTATAGTGCTTTATTTTTCTAAATATTAATTGATTAATTCATTACAGATATTGAAGTACAAGCTATTTTGCAATAAAGTAAAACACTTAAAAGTATTGTTTATTTTTTCCACTCAATATTTGAGGTTTTTGACAGTTTTTGACATGATGGTTTAAACCATGGTTAAAACTGTCAAAAACTAGCCAACCCTGCATCATTTGTTTCCATCGCATAACTTTTACTACTTTAAAAATCTCAATTTTTTTTCTGCTGGAGCCCAATCATGACCCACAGCAAATTTTAGTTAAAGAAATTTGTAACACATATCTTGTATCTTGATTATCAAATTTATAATTTTAGAAAAGTTGGTCACGAGATATTTTGATATGGCGTGCCATACCTAAGATTTTATTTTGTTGAGGACTGTGTATCAAATTGTAACCTAAGTTTCGTCTGTAAGCTAAGTAAACAGTCAGATATTCGGGGGGGGGGGGGCTGGCTTACAGTTGCCTTAACCACCAGTCTGGATACGTGCCTTAGTTCGTTATATACTGGGTTTGCTATAAGAGTTCGACTGTATAGGAGAGATGAGAAATGATGATCTATCATATAATGAAATATGGTTATTTTTCCCGTGGTTTTCTCCAGTTGTTGTAATGTGAATATTCCTTCTCGGTCCAAAGGCATTCTCCCCCCCCCCCAGGGGTTGCATTTCAGTTTTTCATTTGGTTGTGCAACTGCACCCCCTATTTGCCACCCCTGATCCCCCCATTACGCAGATAACCTTTGTAGTTTTGCTGTAATTAAAAGCAGCCTTGTGGACACTATTAACAGAGAATTGCATTATCTAAAATTATTCGAACTCAGTTACAGACAGCGCTCGAAAGTTGTGGTTGTCTGCTTACCTAGGGCAGTCAGATTTTTAAACGGGCAAGTAAAACAAAGAATTCAGTTGCCCTTAGGGCAACCAAAAAGAAAAGAATTTTCTTTCATGGTAATTATCAAAAAGAGTAGAAAGAAAGAAACTACTATTGTTTTATCTTCAGTGTGCTCGTTTCCTATTTGTTTACAAGCAGCCGATCACCGTCAAGAGAATTCTGCCATCATAGTCAAATCATACGTAGTCAAAAATCCATTTTTCATAGTAACGGCCGCAATTTAAAAAAAAAAAAAATTGTATAGCAAAAGTTGCATGGGCAACAAACTGTACTTGGGGGCGACCAAAATAATTTCAGAGATTGCCCGAGGGGCAGCACAAAAAGAAAACAAAACACAAGATTCTACCCTTAGTTACAGACATTGCGGATAAGTTATTTGTAAAAATATTTCATGTTAATGTACGGGCTATTTTGCTTCAATATTGTCATTTGTAAAACTTTTTGTTTTGACTTCACCCCCTTTTTAATTAGTTTTTCTTTCTGCAGAAAAAAGAAGTCCTCCCATGTTACGTGTGTCCTTTATGACACAGCTAGAGTGAAAGAACCTGAACGCCAATATCATAGGTTTCCGAAAGACCCAATAATGTAAGTGTTAATTTTAGTAAGAGTATACCATGTGTTACTCATTTTGTAATGAAGCTATCAACAAATTCTTTATGTATGGTAATGTACAATGTAGGGATGCACCGAATATTCGGTATACTGGCAGTATACCTATTCGATTGTATACCGTGACGGTTCGGCCAAATACTTAAATATTCGACAACCGAATAGTAAACAAATTTAATTATTCCCCAATTAGTAAACAAATACATATTTTTTATATCAGGAATGAAAGATATAGTATAGTACCACAGTACTAAATTGATTCAAGTTGTTACTAATATCACATGTGAATAAGCATTAGAAACCCGTATAAAGTCCCCCTACCAAGGCACCCCCATCCTTGGCAGATAGTCCTAACGTAGCATTCCACAATCACACACACAAAAAAACAATATCCCAATGAAATTAGTTTTAATGTAAGAGAAAACACTCAGATGTTAAATTTGAATTTTGTTGCTTTTCAGTTTTTCTTAAATCATGAGACATTGCATTAACCTGTGCTATTACTAACTGATTTAAATTTGAAACAGTAATCAGGAAAAAAAAAAACTCATAACATTAAGGTAATTAACTCCTAAAGTAATCAATATGCTTATTCATTAGGGATGAGAATTCATTTGTGGTGAATAGTCACTGTTATGCCATAAAAGTGTCATTTGTTTATATTTAAATTCTAGATTTCCCTATAAAAACAATTTTATGGAAATTTACCTTCCATGGCCAACCTAAAATTGGTACTTACGTATTATCCCGGTGGTCATTCCAGCCAAACTATTTTTCCGTCAAACGAGTTGCCAAACTGTTGCCCCAATCATATTCAAAACCATTAATAATTTCATATGTCCAGCATTTCTCTTGGCAAAAAAATTGCTCGTCTTGGCGGACTGCCGGGATAATACGTAAGTACCCTAAAATTTATCACTAACAGTCTGTTATCTGTTATTACTTTTTTTTTCTCTACCAAGTCTAAGCAAATTTTGGGTGCCACTCAGGGGCGTAGCCAAGGGGGGGAAGGTAGGGGGGTCATCCCCCCCATGAGAAATTTTACACGTAATATATGAGTTGTAGTAGTCGTAACCCCCCCCCTATGAAAAATTTCTGGCTACGCCCCTGGTGCCACTAATAATACTTAACTCAAACTAAAACCCAATCTAATTAAAAATTATTGGATCTGGGATTCTGGGAAAATTATTGGATCAAACTTGCTAGTTAGTATTGTTTCATTAATTAATTAAAAAACTAGTATAAAACTGCATACTATGTATACCATTTTGATATGTTTTGAAATGAGCAATGTATTTTTTAATTAATAGTTTTTCCAATATCAATGGTTTAAAATATTCATCAATTTTATTTTTTTTCTACTGTCAATTATTTTAAGAGTAAAAGAGAGTAACAAAAAGTCAAATCTGATTCTTCCGCTAATTATTAATTTAAAAATGCAAAATTTCCTGATTTTGATGGGGGAAACTTACTAATTTCATTCTGATAATTTAAACCTTTAAGCAAACTATGTGGTTAAAATATTTTAGCTAATTTTATCGTGTAGCAATTACATGTCTGAAAAGCTTTCTTTTTTCTTTCTTTTGTAGCTGCTGCTGCTTTGAAGTTTAAGGAGAAGGACAAGGAGGTTTTGGCAAATATGTTTGGTCGAAGTTTAGCTGAAGCATCTGATTAGAATAAAAAAAAGATTCGTGTTTCAGATTGTTCCTTAACATTTGATATTGTGGACAATTATACTGAAAACTTATAAAGATAATTTTGTTTTTAAAAATAAAATATGAAAATCTGTTTCATGTAATTTTTTGGAAAGAAAACTTAATTTGAAGTGTGTTTATAATTAGGGATATTTAAAATATTAAAAATGTACAGTACTAATTTTTTACCAGTGTTAATCCTTTTCCAGTAAGCTGTTTAAAGCGCATTTTGTTTTGCATGAATTAAAACTTAAATTAGTTTTTTAAATTCACAATTGTGCAATTTTAAGCATTACTCAATTTTAATACCATTTCCAATTTAATGAAAATCTTAAAATATAGCCCAAAAAAGATTTTAATCCATTTATTTCAAATCAAAATTTATTTATTTTAATATTTTCTTCTGTTGTTTACAACCAATAATATTTGCTTTTCGATCAAGTTACAGTAGAACCCTGATTATCCAAGGTGGTCAGAATCAAACATGCCTCGGATAACACTGACAATCATAATCACAATTACAGTTTTAAACATACTGCAGATCATGTCCAGACTTCGAAACGATTACAGTCAAATGTAATTCGCTATAAGAATGCTATTTTATAAATTCTACAGAAATAGTGTAATAAAATTGCATTACTTCAGAATTTTCGGAATATTTGATTTCACTAAGATCAAGATTACTACTTTTTTGCAAATTTAACAGTAACCGGTCATAATCCTTTTAGGAATTGGCCATAGTCGTAATCCTTATCAATTCTTGTAATCAATTGCAGATGGATGTGTAATCATCCGAAGTCTGATCATGAATCTTTTACATTAACCAAGGTGTCACATTGAATATCATGGAGCATTGCATAACCAAGGTTCTACTGTACTTTGAAACATTATAAAGAAATGTATTTAATCACTCGTAACTGGAATTATCATTCACCCTTCTTGTAATTTTTAATGAAATCCAAAGGCTTAAGAGATTAACTTTTAATACAAATATATTGAAAATGAATTCATTGTATCTAAGATGCATTAGTGCTTCATTGAAATTAATATAAATTATGGGGGGGGAGGAATAACCTCCAATGGCAAATTACATTTTGTGGGAAACGTTTCAAGGTAAGTACAGAGTAAAAAAAAAGAAATATGAGCATATTACTGGGATTTTTTTTTCTTTAATAGCTATTATTTTACTTGAAGAAAAGCTCTATTTATACTTCCTGCCCCCTCCCTTTTCCCTTTACACATATGGCAAACATTCATTGTATACTTTGAAATTGGTCATAACTCCCACAATCTTTCTGAAAAATTCTAGATAAACTGTGTTGACCAAAGAAAAGAGTATGCAGTTTGATTTAACACTGAGGTTGTTATAGCAGAGCTGTATTAATTAAAAGTATATTGTCTTTGTGGATTTTATGAGTAGTGGCTACTATAAAATCCAAAGTAAATTTTATATTGTATAGGTGATTATAAAATAGCTTTCTATAGTAAAAGCTTCAACTATATTTGTTCAAGCTTTTAATTGTACTCTACAATATAAATTGCTGCACAATTTCAGTATTAAAGGCCTTTACGTTCTCCAAAAGGTGAGTCAGAATCTGCGTGAAGAATGATCTTTTAGCACCATCAAATGAAAACTCATGTACAAATTTTTTTTCCCCAGTCATTAAAAAAAAAAAAAAAAAAAAAAAAAAAAAAGACATGTTTCAGCTAACCTATTAAAGCATCAGCCATCAGGTCAATATTGTATGTTTGGGCTCCTACTTGTGAGGGAAAATATTGATTGTAAAAGAAATTGAGGGGGGGGGGACTTGACTAATTAATATTTCACATGTAGACCTTTTTTTTTGTTTGAAATTATAACTCAAAAGAGAATTTTTTAATGCTTTAAAATGAAATGAAAAATTTTCTGTAGTTACTACAGAAAATTTTTCATTACATATTAAAGCATTAAAAAATTCTCTTTTGAGTTATAATTTCAAACAAAAAAAAAAAAGGTCTACATGTGAAATATTAATTAGTCAAGTCCCCCCTCCCCCCAATTTCTTTTACAATTTCCCTGATTTCAACTTCGATATTTTCCCTGATGGGAGAAACATGAAAACAATATTCAGAAATGTTGGAAACCAATATTGCTCAATGTCAAAAAATAATATTTAGGAATATCAGAAAAAGATATTCCTGGATATCTGAAAACAATATTCAGAAATGCTGGAAACCAATATTGCTCAATGTCAAAAAATAATATTTACGAATATCAGAAAAAGATATTCCTGGATATCTGAAAAAAAATATTCAGAAATGTTGGAAACTGATATCTCTGAATGTCAAAAAATAATATTCAGGGATATCATTTAGGGGGCGTCCATTTAATATTGCCCAATATTGTAATTTTGATATTGGGCAATATCTCTGTGCTACCTGGGTTAGTGAAAAAAAATCATTGATTAGAATCATACTTCTAAATGATAAGGAATAATCAATTTAATTAATGCAACAAATTATACAACAAATGAAAGAGAATATACAGATATTGTTTAAATTGCTGATCTAATTACAATAAATTCCAATCGCTAAATGAAAATGTTAATCGACATTTTACACACATTAAATATAAATTCATAATTCGACTTTTGAATGTACCTATATTATTATTAAGCTTCATTTTGAGTATGAAAAATGCCAGCATATCTTTTGTCACTGTCTCAATGTGAATTACACAAATACAAATTTCGCGAAAATATTAACACATCTTTACATTTTTAATCAATTTTACGTTTAAAAATAAAATAATAACAAAGAGAAAATCAGGTTGCAATGCAATAAACAAATTTACGGCCAGTAAATCACATTCAGAAATTGATTACACAATAGATACATATTCAGGAAAATTGAACGCAGAAAAATGCACACTAACAACCTATTCCTTAATAATCTGAGAATTATAATTGTTAAAAAAAAAAGCGATATTTACCTTCTTCTTTCAAGCATATTTTTTTTTAATACTATCCATCGGAATACAGCTTACACCACGTAATCAACGAAATGACCGTTAAAATGAAAACGCGGGAAGCCTTATTTGCAACCCTGTGGGCCATTATTGGCACGTTGGCGATGAACTCCGTAAACCCCTGGTTGGCGACCAAAACTGCTTTCCCCCTTTAATCAGGGGACAGTTGAAAATGACTGCGCATGCGCCATAGGACGGACGCAGAGACGAAAGGTCTCCGCGTCCGTCCATAAGCCGGCAGCGTAGACACTCCCGTACTGGCCCGTTCTAGAAATGTAAATAAATATGGCAGAGTTACAGCTTCGCTGAGCCCCTGAGCCTTCACTGCACATGCGTTGAGCGCTGTTTCAATGCTAATCCTCCGAATTCGGAGGATTAATTTTCAAGTGCTAGATCGGGTTTTGACCGGGTGCTAGTTCTAGTGTTAGGCGTGGTGAATACCGTTTTTCAACTAACCCTCGATGTAGCACTGCCTGACGTGCTAGCACGCGCATCAAATGTTTGGTGAATAAGGGGGTACTAAATGAGACTCGTGTGTCCTAAGCCAGCATTTCAATTTTTAATGCCATAGGAACAATATCATTCAAAAATAATAAACCCTCAATAACAAATGAATCAGCTTATAATTTAGAATACCTCCTTATATGATCTGGAATTTAATTTTTATCAGTCTACCACCCTCCCTTGCAATAATTAATAATTTCTTTGAGTTCTTCATCTTCTTCAAGAGCTTTCCTAAATTGTTTTATACTGCAACTACTCATTGGAAAGTACTTTGCTACTGAATGTACTGTTTGCAACATTTCTGGGTCATCTGTATCTCCGTCTTTAATATAAGCTAGGGATAATGTGTCTACAAAATACATTGCTTTACCTGGTAAATAACTAATCTTAAAGCTATGCTTCAATAATTTGAAAAGCTTTGTCTTAAATTTTACTAATTAGTTTTTTAACAATTGAAGTTAAAGGTTTATAATCACTCTGAACTATCACTTTAGGACCATACACTAAGTTGTGATACTTTTCAAATGCAAAAACAATAGCCAATAGCTCTTTCTCTATTTCTGCTTAGTTCTTTTCAGTTTCTATCAGGCTCGCGCATGCAAAAGATACAGGTGACCTTCTTGTAAAAGAGACACTGGGTCCATCTTTAGATCTATCGTACTATAGTAATTTCTTTTGAGCTATCGAAGACTTTTAGAACAAGGGATGAACTAATAGAAGTTTTAATATTTTCAAATGCTTGTTTTTGTTCCCATGACAATAAAATTCAACATTACTTTTAAGTAATTCTCTCTACATTACTTTTAAGTATTTCTCTCAGTAACATTAGAAAAATAAGAGATAAATTTTGACAAAAAATTGATCATACCTAAAAAATCTTTCTCATTCTGTGGCTGTACAATCTTATTTGTGGCTCTAATATGTGACTTATCTACTTTAACACCCTCCACTGAAATCAATAAGCCTATGCATTTTACTTTCCACACCTAAAACTGAAGTTCCCCGGATATCACTGAATAATTTTTGACTGTGCTTTTGAAATACCTCAGGAGCTGATGAAACTCCAAAGGACATCACATTAATTTTATACCTTCCAAATGGAGAGTTGTAAGTGCATAACTCAGAACTCTCTTTAACTATAGGAATCTGCTAAAACCCTCTTTTAAATCTAGTATGGTAAAACATTCATTTCTTTTTAATTTACTGATAATTTCCTCACTTGATGAGATTATGTGATGCTCTCTTTTAATGGCTTTAATAATTATAAAGAATTTAAATTTTGGGGATCTAGGTGGGTACCTACTTTCCTACTAGGCTTTTCTACTACTGTTAAGCTATTCATCTAATCAATAGGTTTGTTTATTGGCAATATAATGCCTTGTAATTTCAAATCGGCTGATGTATCTCCTAATTCGTTGAGTAAAACTCGCCTAGGAAGATCCATGTAACATTTTCTCTTAATTCTGTACGATATAAGTCACATGGGAACTTACCAAAATCATTGAATACCTCATATTTTGATAAAATTTTATCCCATGAAATTTCAATATTATCAATTCTTTTGAATAAATTTAACTTTTTGCAAGCACTCAATCCTAAAATAGGCTTAAAATCCACATCAACAATAATGAAATTCATTTTGACATTTTTACACTTTTCTGTTGAATTTGACCTCACCTTCTGGCTTAAATGTATGGTTACCAAAAGGTATTAACACAGTTTTAATTTCACTTAATTCGGAAATATCACCTAGTTTTTCCTTATTAAATACACATAAAACAGAGTTGTAACCTGGCAAATCAGGATATTTTATTTTAATCTTTTTATGAGACCTTCCATATTTAGCACAGTTAAATATACTATTATTAGTTGACTGTATTTCTCAAAAAATGTTTTGATCATTATTTCTTTGCATTTTCACCACATCTCCAATAGATTTCACTGTAGTATCTGAGATAATCTTTATTTGTGTTTTAGTTGCTTCTGTCGCTTGGACAAACCGGAGTTTTCTGGAGTTATAGATGGGGTTCCCTCAGGAACATAATTATACATAATCGTACATTAATCTCTTTCCTTGAGAGATTTATCATGAAGCCAAGGGACAATTCTATTGCGTATAAGGGAGTCAGGGTCTCCAAACTCAGACTGAAGCTAACGTCTTAGATGGGTTAGGTAGGCATCAACAGACTGACCTACCATCTGTGTATAAGAAAAAAACTTAGAGTTCAAACACTACATATTTCTGTTCTTCAAATTTTTGTATTACTTTGCCAAACTTCTCTCTTTATATTCAAATCTGAAAGTGTTAAAAATCAAGACATCTTGATCACTCAGAAGATTTAGGAAAATGGCGATATTTATTGTATCATCTTTGCTTGTCTTTTCTGAAGCAATTAGGTTTAGAAATGGACAAACTGGCATCAGAAATTCATAAATTTTGATACCGTTTTGTCCAACTATCTACAACACTATGAACAGAGAAATTCACTTCTCCCGGTGGCTTGAAGATTTCCATTCTTTCTTTATGTTTCTATGCTGCTACTGAATACCAAGTTCCATGTGCATGAACACACTCTAGGCTCTCTATGTAGTACTCTTTAAATTGTCTGTATTATTTTACAATCCTGACACCATTCAAGTTTCATTTATATGTTTTTAGGAAAACCACAGTTCTCAATTACATCCAAATTATTTTTTAACAGTTACAGTATATATATATATATATATATATATAATACAATCACATAAATATATTACAGTGTGCGTGTGTGTCACTGTTTTTGTAGTTATTTCCTATAACTGATTGTCTCATTTTAAAACAAAGTGCATTTCAAATGTGTTTCCCAAATATTAGAGTAAATATTTCTGCATGAAATTAATGATTTATCTTAATATTTTAGACATTAAGTAATATTTACTTTATTTTATTAAATTTTTCTTTACAGGGATTACCTCTTTGATGGAGGATTAAAACATTCCTTGATGAGGCAAATGAAAATTCCCCACAAAAATCAATATGGTAATATAGTGTATGTATATATCTAAATTATTATTATTATTTGGCCTAGTTAAACCAGAAATTAGAAGTTATTCTAATCTTTTAAGGTTTTTTTTCCCCCCCAGTGTATAATATTCTTGAGATTAACTTAACTTTTTGAAGCTGTCATTTTTTTCTATTCTTTTTGGCTCGTTTGAATGTAAAAAATATTTATCTTAACTTTATATGATGTAAAATGGCACAAGATAGCTTTACAAATTAATTTATATTCATCTTGAAATTAATTTCATAATAATTGTTTTAATTGGACAAGAGCTTTCTAACAAGACAGCTGCTTAAGGAATGAGAAAACATCTTTTTAAAAAAGGCACAAAATTCACTACTGGGGTGTTCAAAAGCACATAAAAATTTGATTTTTAAAGCTGTGATATAAATAAGGCACAGCAGAAGACCCCAAATCCACACAGCTTGGTTCCAGACATTATGTGGATTTTAGAATTTTTGCTTAGAATTTTGGTTTATAATAGGAAAACTATTCTATTTCCCCCCCCCCCACCCTCACTCAGATTTTATAAAAAATGCAGTTAAAGACAAGAGAAAAAATATTACTTATAACCAGAATCATTTTATTGAAATACAGAGAAATAATAGTATTTAAGAAGTATGTACAAAATATTAAAACATTTTAAACATTTCTTGAATAGTAATTTAAGACTTTAGGATGGTTTAATTATAGTTTTTAAAAATATTACACAGTTATATCCTATTCTGTAACACAGCTTTGCTTCTCTAAAAATCTCGGATATTCTTCTCCTAGTGCCAAACCTTCATCAAATTTTACTTTGTCAATTTCTTGAGCATCCTCAGAGTTGTCGCAATCAGAGTTCGTATCTTGTAACTCTCTAATACAGAACCCATCATGTCCATGTAAGTCATTTGAAGACTATCAGTGTTATCATCAGAGCTCACATATTCTGAAATATCAATTTTTTCAAGTGGCAACTGCTTATTTAGTTTCACTCCATGGTAGAACATATTTTAAGAGATTTTTACTAGGTGGCATGTAGACTATGAGCTAAACATATTACACACACACACGTGTAAAATATATACTTGTTGAATTTCCCTCTTTTCACATAAAACGTCAAACCACGTTTAAGAAGGGTTAAAAGAAGATGGAAAAAAGAAAATGAAAGAGAAAATGGGGAAGAGGATAAAAAGTAAATGAAAATTTTCATGATTAATAACTTAAATAATAAAATTGAGTTTTGCTTCAGACTCCCGCTGTGTGGAAGAAATTCCTTGTAGCAATAACTGCTCGTTTTCTGCATGGGCGTTCATCCACTCATCGTTAATTCACCGACTCATCGAATTAAGACATCAGCAATAGCACTTTTGATTTTCTGCAGTAGATGAATTTTTATTCACGCATAGGGGTGATCTAGACGAGCAATTTTGCCGATGGGAAACCGACAAGAAATTTTTTATCCGAAACTGCAGCTGTATACTCGTCGGGCCTTGCAGGTCTCCCAGTGGTTTACATTTTACCAAAATTCCTATAGATATTTGCAAAATTTATATGTGTCTTTACATAATCTAAGGCAAATTTGAACAATTCTTGAATTAGTCGCATAATTTACTTCGAAATTCTTATATTGGGGTCGGGACGGGGCAGGGGAGTGGAATCCCCCCTTGCCCCCTCCCATAAAATTTGGATTTGAAAAGAAATATTTACAAAAAAAAAAAAACATGTAAGTGTTTATTACATAAAAACGTTTGTAATATTTAATTAATTAAAAAAACTGTGTTTAAAAAAAAAAAAGAATCTATTTGAGTGTCAGCTGCCAGCTGCATTATAAGAATAACGGAAACGTCATTAAAATGAGCAAATCTTTTAAAACCTCATTAATGTAAACAGCAAGAAGAGAAATCCGTTAATTTTTAAAAGTTATCCAAGAAATATGAAAGTTAAAATCACAATAAAACTTCCTATGCAATTTGCAATATTGTTTTTTAATTATTAATTTTGAATGTTGTTGCTACTTACATACAGTGGTAAAAATTGAAATTAATTTCTTGCCAATCAAATAATTTGACTATTATTAATAATAGCTGAACATCACTTTATCAATTTCATCCCAAGTCCCAATCTGAGACTAAAATAACTTCTACTTTGACCTTTGACTTATACATGACAAGTCTGGATGGTCTTGGGGTAGAGCATCAGTCTGTGACTCAGTACGCTCAAGGTTCGGACCTGGTGGAGGAAGAATTTTTTTTTCAGAAAAACGGAAAGTTGTCATTAAAAAAATGAAAAAATAATAAACAAAACGGACATTTTAAAAAATTTTTGCTGCCAGTCATTTATTTTTTACTAAAAAAGATATTTTAAACAGTTTATTGGTGTTTCATCAGTTTTTTTTTCCTTCATTTCATCACAGTCATCGGAAAACAATGATCAGCTTGATGGCCCCCCAAGAGGACATTTTGTACCCATTACCGATGAAGTTCCCCATTTTTGGGTGAAAAGCTGAACTTTGGACATTGCTCATTCTCCTCTGATTAAACTCACCCGCCTCTCATCGACCGTGGTGTGGCCAGACCGTGGCGTGGCCAGAAAAAATATTTTAGGGAAAGGGGGGTTTAGGCAATGCCATAATGACAAAAATCTTGAGGTCAGGAAATAGTAATTTTGAAGGCCCTTCCTAAGGTACATTGAGGTCCCAGCCTGAGTTAAAGAGGTGGCACACATGCAAGAAAAGTGGACCATAATTTGATTAACATTGGTTTAGCTTGGAATTATTGTCCCCTAATTTATTGTTAAGAATCTGTCTTTATCATCGAATATTTCCTCTACACAAAAACAACTTCTATTCTATTTCATATTTACAACTGTAAAGGAAGTTATGCATAAAACACCTCTAAAATTTCTAACTTAAAATTAGAAAATGAAAGATATAGAGCATTTCTTGTTTTTTGGTTCCGGTTCTTATTGCCAAGAATAAGGCCCTTTTTGAAAAATTTAGCGGGGAGTTCTGGGGGGTGATTCTGGTCAAACACCACTAATTCTCAATCACGTTGTCGCATGTAGGGGAGGTAAGCGAGGGAAACAGCCACAGGAGCTATTCTGGTCAAACAACTATCGCACTCTGCAACTGCGGACGTCACCGTGTGACGGAAGTAAGGAATCTATGAATGCCGACTGAAAGAATTGCCTTTAATAGATAACCATACAGCATTAACCAATCAAAACTTGCGGAATATTTTCTGAGAAAGCGCTTTTCCGCAGTTTCATTTCAAGCTGCAAATATTTTGTTTACAATATTTTTTAGTGTATATTTTTATCATGTATAAGACACTGAAAAAAAACCTTGTATTTTTTTTTTTACTTAACAAAAATTTTTTTTATTGGTAAATTAAGGTGGAAAAGGTAGAATTTCTCACAAAAATACTTAATTTATTGATATCTAATTTACAGAAATCACAAATTCTATGGGTGCCCAAGACTCCTGGGCTTCCATTCTGGCTACTGTTTTGCATTCTGTGTTTGAATTTGATTACCCTTTTTCCATTAAATTTACCCTGCTTGCAAGAATAGCTTACTTACTGCAGTACTGCTGTTTGGTGATTTTTTTCCTTTTCTTTTTGCCTAATTTTGATAAAGTGAGAAAATTTATTACACTTATTTTCCAACAGGAGATGTTTTTCTTATAATAACCGATTTTCCATTTATCTAACTCTTGAAGGAGAGCTGGTTCATCAACGACATTGTTATTTGCATCAACTTTAATTGCAGTAGGACTGGTAGTAATTTAATGGAAACAATCCTAAAGAAATTTCTGATTTTAGAAAGTTTATTATTAGTCGATTGGAAACTAACGAGTTTTTTTTTTCTTTTAAGTAATAGTTCAATAATCTAAGAAAACTAGTGAAAATGAAAAAGGGAGATATACTGCTGCGGGATAATTGGACATCCATTTGAAAATTTCACCGAATATTCAGTATTTGGCCAGATTGATATCCGTTGCATAATTTGATTCAACTCAATCAACTGCAGTATTCAGATGTGAGCCCATTTCAAATAATTTGCTTCTAAAGGCCATAGTGTATAAGATTTTTTTTTTTTTTTTTTTTTTTTTTTGTAGCTGTGTAAAATACTATACATCCTACCCCAAAATCAATACCAATAGTTTGGATTTTATTATTATGCTTTTTGTAATACAATCACTCAAGAAATTAGAGGTATATTTGCATGCTCAAATCATTTTTTCAGTGATTCAGGATTCTCAAGAATTAGTTCCTCTAAAAAGTCCTTAATCCTAGGCACCCGACACCACAAACCAGATAGCCTGTGCATAGCTTTTTCTTAACACAACATAAAGAATTATTAGATTGCTTAGTTAGACATGATATTTGCAGATACTAAATTGAAAATAAAAATTATATTTATTATAAACAGCCAAACAAAAGGGGGACTACATATCTATAATGCTAATAATTTATTTGAAACTGAATCAATAACGCAAGCAATCCTTAAAGATTTTACGATTCTCTGCAGGACAAATAATTATCTTGAAAATAGAATGTTTGTGTTTTAAAAATGAGTATTCCAATTTAATTCACAAGGGGCTCTAACGCATTACCCTGTTACATATGGAGAAAGCCGCCCTAAACTTCAGAACATTAGATGACAACCGCGCATCACCTATTTTATTTGACCCCCTTTATTTAACTTTTTTCTTTTCTTTCTTACTTTTTTTTTAAAGAAGTGTCATTCTCGTGTGCGCGCGCGTAATACAACTATTCACAAAATTAGGTATATGTTTGCCTGCTCCAATCATATATTCATTGATGCAGCATTCTCAAAAATTAAATTGCTTATTTTTATTATTTTTTGCTTATTAAATTACTATTCTAAACCTAATCTTTTCAAGCTTCCATTTTTTTTTCATTATTTTTTTAATCATTAGAATATAAAAGATATGGGGGAATGACACAGGTGGTACGAATCTGGCTTATCAGTTCTTGCCAGATATTTCTCAAAATCTACGGGTGGACATTCTTGCACTACGCTCAGTGTTTATCATATTGTTAGTAGTGTGGTTACACGCCCTAAACTGAAACGTTCTAAGTGAAAAACAGAAATTGCATTGTTACTCCAAGAAAAATAGTTGCCATTTTTCTCAAGATAGTTGCTTACAGTAGCAAATAGTCTCCTTTTAGTAGCCAGTGGGCACCCTGAATTTATATTAACATTTTCGAGAGATGAAATCTAAATAAATACAAAATTAAAAGTTATACTGTCAGAGTTTGAAAAAACGTGAATTTAGTAAAATGTGCCCCATACATTAATATTCAGAAATAATAAAATTGGTAAAAGGCTATGCAGTAGGAATAAGAACAAAAGTATTATACATTTATGAAATCATTGTTTTATTTCATAATTTTTATATCTCTGAGTTTTTTTTATGATGAAAAGCTCAAAGTTCTTACAACAGCTATTTAGTGTATGTTCCACATTTTACTATCTGTTAATTTTTTCCACAGAAGCTGTATGAAAATTAAATTCTATTTTTATTGATATTTGAACTTCAGTAAATTTTAAATGATACTATAAAATTCTGTTCATTTTTTACGCTACTTTGTAATTTATATGTACATGTTACTGATATTTTTTAGAAAGAATGTCTTCGGTAATAATATTTACCCGTTTCAAAAATTTTTAAGTTCATACTAAATTTATTATTAAGTTTCCTTCATCATAAAAATTACTTTGAGTAAAAAGAAATATATGGGGTTTTCCACATCTAAACTTGTAATTAATATGAATTCGTTAGTTATAGTAGTAGTATATTGTAGATTTTCTACAGTAAAATATGGCTATCTTTATAATTAAGTTTTAAGTTTTGCTATAGTTCTTTGAGTCAAACTTCATATAGTCTCCTTTTTTAATTAAAATAATTAAGTGCATTGAACATTATTTTCTCTTCTTCCTTAGGTTATGCATATCCAAGACCATGAAAAATTTGTGTATTTCTATGAAGTCAGTTCGTATGGAAAGTTTATGTTGCATTGTACATGTAATAAATTGTAAATAGTGTATTAAAAAGTAATAAAAATTATTTTTCTCATACCTGCATTTTCAAAAACCATGTGCATGTGTGTCAAAAACATCAACTGTGATTAATCGATAATAATAGGACTTGGACGACTATTTGACGATGTTAACACTTTAGGTTATTATACAGATTTTTAAAAAAATTATAAAATATGTTCTTTTTAAAGTTACAGGATTTTTGAAATGCTATAAAATAATCCAATGATGCTTTACGCTCGGAAAATCAATACTTTTTCACAAACTGCACTATGCACTTTTTTTATTCAAAACTTATATTTTCATTAAACAGTAAAAAAAGGTACAAAAATTGCAGTATTAAATGGGTTGAGGCACCATTCACGTAGAGAGTTTTTTCATGAATCGCTTATAAATGATACTGATGATCATTTGTAATGGTTGTTAACGGTATTATTCGAAAGAATCATGTGATTTTGGTACATAATTACAAATAAACTATTTATGCCAGGCACTTCAAAATTTTGAAACTGTCTCTTTACAAGCTGTATTACATACTGCGAAGACAGGCCAATCTGTATCAGTTTCAATACTTTTAGAAAAAATTCTTAAGAATTGGAAATTTTCGCAAAGCATGTCACTCTTCGAAAAATCTTGCAGCTCAAATCCATGTTTAAGAATTTTTTCTGAAAATTTCACAAAAGCCACAGCGTTTTCGCTTATCGTAGTGTGTAAAACAGCTTATGAAGAAACATCTGGAATTTTTCGGAGACCATGGTGCTATTAGTTTATTTCAATTTGTGTACCAAGACTAAAAACAGAGTTCTTTTTTTTCGAAGAACAGCCACAATTTCGGAACTGAATATTTTCGTGTCTCTGTAATTGGATGATTTAAAAAGCTGTTCAAATTTTACATTATTTTTTCAGAGCACAACCTTAGCAAAAAGATTGAAAAAAAAGTAAAGTACTTTTTAAAATGATTAACAAAATGCTCTGTAATTAGTCTTAATGAGCATACAGTTCAATAAGACTGCATTATAACTCGACAATTTATTTGAAATGTTAGAATAGCATAAAAATTGATTTGTTCACCTCCCTCCTACTTAATCGGACAAGATTTTTTGCTCTTTTTCTAGATTTTAAGATTAAGATTGAAAATTTTCATTAATTATTGTATGTATTAATGAGCATAATATAAAAAGAGTTTTTTCAAAGCAAGAAAAATTATGTACAGATTTGCATAGTTAAAAAATATTAAAATATTGATTGCTTATTCCAGTCTAAACAGGAGATTCATCAACAGAGAACTTGCTTGTTTATTGTTTATGGCAAAGCTACATGATGGTTATCAAAGCTACATGATGGTTAACCACTTCCCGAGGAGAGACCAACCCCCTGAATTTGGCACCCCCAGAGGTATTGTTTAACAACTTGGAGGACATTGTAGCCTCGACAGATTTTACGTGCACCAGCTCCCATTAGCGTGCACGGTCCCACAGTAGTGACGAGTCTACTTTTTCACATGTTTATTTGTGTTTTTCCTGTAGAATTGTGAATTCTAGGATTTTCAGGCGAAAGAAAAATCGCCAAATTATGCTGGCGTTCGCATAACGGAAAAGTACCAAAATATACTTTTGACTGTTTCTAAAGTCTTATTTTAAATCAATAAGATAACCTTCGGAAGCACGGCGGCTTAATGGTAATAATTTCGCTGCAATGCCACAGGTCCGTAGTTCGATTCTCGAGCTGGGCAAGGATGACTCAGCTTTTATCCCTTGAGTGGGTCGATAAAATGAGGGCCAAGCTTGCTTGGGAGTTAACCCTTTTTTCAGCATTGGGCAATCGATCCAGCTGTTCTCGCGTTCTCCCATCTTTCGGCAGATGTCAGTGCTGTTAAAAATAATCGTGACAATTTTTTGACGGGAAATGTATGTGCTAAAAAGTAAAGGATTCTCGTGGAGCGATGTCACCCGCAACTATTTTTATAGAAATCCAATCTATTCTTCGTGACAGGCAACAGTCAAAACGTCAGAGTTTGGCGTTCCCAGAGCGGACACACTGCGCGTTAAAGGGTTAAAAACCTCATACAGATTTCTGACATAAGACTTCGTATTTTTCTCTACTATGACAATCAAATAGCACTGATCAAAATGAAGTCAATTTCAAGATACCCAGGCACAGTTTCTTATTCAGCATAACTGATTTAAGTTATAAATATATTAGTTTATCCTTTCTAAAAATTTTTGATTCCATTTATGTGCACAAAAGTAAAGCTGTTAGATTACATATCGTCTGTACAGGGATATTTTAAAAATGTATCCAATACTCCCCCCCAATGTAAAACATTCTAGCTACATACAGATTTAGAGCACCCACAAAAAATTAGTAAAGTGGGCGCCTCTAGTATTAATTGACCGTAACGAATTTCCTATCTTTTAGCAGGCATGCTATACATTTACACATAAGTTGTTTATAATTTTGTTGGAATCAGTTGGCTCCAGGCTCTTTTCACTAACCCTTTAAATTCCGGGCCACCGTTTGTTTTGGTTCCTGAAAATTACTATACAGTGAAACTTCTATGAACGACAACCTCAATCTAACGACCCATTTTTTAAGGCACCGATTTTTTACCCTATCTACGTAATGTTAAAAGGTCCTTTAGAAGATACCACACAACCCTCTATACGCGACCGTTCAAGGGATGGGCGCGAGACGAGACGAGGAAAAAAGTTTCAATAATTCACTTAAATACCAATGTGATATTTTTAATTCTACGTGTAACTGTCGCATTAAATTAGCTGTTTAGACCTGTGTTTATGGCTTAATATTTTCTATACCATTGTACATAAATTTTAATCTTTTGGGAAGTCACCCATATTCTTATTTTGGGATAATGTTGGCGCACGTACATGAGCCCTCATAATGCACTGACCAACGCTTACGGTCGCAGTAGTGTTGAATGCCTCACGGCGTGTGCTCGCAGTTAGGAAAAAATATTTTGAAATAGTCTCGATAATATTCGAGGTAGACGGGACCGGGCTTGTCTCGAACTATCGAAATCATTAAATTAATAAACAGATAAATGGAAAAAAAGTTATTGTGATTTGGGTGCATATTTAAATGAAAAATGTAGTTACATATTATCACATTACTGATTAGAGCAGGTTAATAATTTCGGAAAATAATAGTCAATTGTTTTGTATTTGAGACGTTGACTCGTTTCCGTACAACAGTATCGCGCCATTGCCAAAGCAGCATGCCAACACTGCACAGAAATGTCTATGGGGACATCTACAGAAAAAATACACCCACTTTCTTTGGGAGAGGGATTTCTGATAGGGCTTCCGGGTGCACCAAGTATTCGAATTTTTTTCCTGCAATAGAAAAAAATCGCCTGTTTTATATGTGTTGATCATTATTTGGGAGCTAAACTGATTTTTTCACTGAGTTATATTGAAAACTAGAACAATCGAGACTCGAACTAGCCAGACTCTACTGTGATTAAATGCAATTACACTCTATAACATAAAAATCGACGCACCAAGAAACAATCATCCGATTGCTTTGAAATTTCGTATGCATGAATGTTTTGTACAGATATGCAAATGATTCAAATTTGGTGTCCAATGAATGAATAGTTTGATCTCTAGGGCATCGGAACTGCGCATCCAGCAGAGACGTTTATAAGGAGCAGTTCTTCAACAGTTGTTAAAACTTTCGGTTTGAATGCGATTCAGATGACCTTTCAACAACTTAAAAAATGCCTCGCTGCAGGATTCGTGCTCATTACGAGCAACTGTCAGAGTTTGACTGAGGTCGTATCATTGGATTGAAAGAGGCCGGTTGGAGTAATCGGAGAATCGCTCGTCATTTGAGTCGATGCGACGATTCGAAGATCCTGGCAAGGATGGGTGGAAAATGGCAGAGTGCAGCGTCAGGATGGTAGCGGTCGACTTAGGGCTACAACAGATCGTGAGGACAGAGTGATGGTCCGATCAGCTGTCACAGCGCCTTCTTCATCTCTATCAACATCAGACGTTCAACCCAAACACCAGTGTCCATCATGACCATTCGCAGACGGTTGAGAGAGCGAAATCTAGGCTCGCGCCTACCGTTACGCTACCTGCCACTCACACCTGCACACTGCCGAGCCAGATTACAGTGGTGCAGGGTCTATCAGGTTGGAATGATGCCGCCTGGGGACTTGGACGACATGGTAAAGTCTTTAGCGACGAATCCGCTTCCAACTGTGTCCTGACGATGATCGAAGACGTGTTTGGAGACGCACAGGGCAGAGGGGGGATCCTGCTTTCACTATTGCACGCCACACCGGCCCTCAACAAGGCATAATGGTCTGGGGTGCCATTTCCTTTGACAGCCGGGCCCCTTTGGTCGTCATTAGAGGTACACTTACTGCACAGCGGTACGGGGACGACATCCTAAGACCTGTTTTGCTACCGTTCCTTTTGCAGTGCCCTGGGCTGGTTTTTCAGCAGGACAATGCCCGACCACATACGGCTCGTGTTGCTCTAAACTGTCTGCAAGCTTGTCAAACTCTTCCTTGGCTTGCCAGATCGCCAGATCTCTCTCCCATCGAGCACGTCTAGGATATGATAGGAAGGTGATTGCATCTGGCACGGACTGTTGATGACCTCGTTCGACAATTGGAGCGAATTTGGCAGGAAATACCGCAGGAGACCATCCGGGAGCTTTATCGGTCTATGCCACGCCGTGTGGCAACTTGTATCCAGGTTAGCGGCGGGTCAACACCTTATTGAACTTGTTACTGTAACTCTGAAATAAATTATTCAATTGTTCTGAAAATTTAATCATTTACTAGTCTGTACATTGTCTTCCTATCCACCAATTTTCGTCTCAATCGGACACCTCCTTCTTGGTGCGTCGATTTATTTGTTATAGAGTGTAGTATTTTAGGACTTAACGCTTAAGGTTTGACATTTCTAATTTAACATTATACAGTTAATTTTTCAGAGATTTAAACTCAAAAATTATTAGATGAAAATTCGTATTTTGAGTTTTTTTACATGGTGATTTTTCAAATATTAAGTGAAGGCATCACTGCGTCACTTTCGAAATTCGGGCTCTGTTTTAATATGGGGATGGCCTTGCCAAGTGCACTTAAGGCAAACCTGCACATGAGGTATCTGTCATGGAAGGGGGGGTTGCCTTGGGCAGAGGACTTTTTAACGGGTTCTAAAGCGTATTCACGTAACATGTAGAGAAAACCGGCCAAAACTCAACACCGTTAGATTGACAGACGTGCTGCAGGCCAGAACTATTGACCTTCACATTTCAGCCATCTACCATTCTTAGCACTGGACATGGTGGGGACCCTTAAGCCAAAAATTGCTATAGACATCAATGCATGAGAAAATACATTTCGCTTCAGTTTTTCTGGAAAAATTCGTCTGTTTAAATATAAAACAATGTTATCAAAATTGCATATAATTTAACCCTTTATCAGGCAGTGGTAAAATACTTATCACCTACGGTCTATTAAATACAGAAATCAATTATCATTAGTGAATTTTCTGATTTTTGTTCAGTTATATTGGATGTATATTTTTTCCATACTTCTAGGTTCTAAATAATATTTGGCTTATGAACTTTTCTTTCATTCGCAATTTTAACCCATTTATGCCTAGCGTCCCTTTTTTGGGACGGCATTTTCGCTATCAGTTGAAAACGTTTTTTATTTTTCCTAGCCTTTATTCACGAGTATTGAGCCTCAACTCCACAAAATATTTTAACATGACCCAGTAGGATGTTGACATTTCAATTTTATGCACAATGATTTTAAAAGAAATTATCCCTTGTTCAAGAAGTTGACATCACAAATTTATCTAGTATTGCTGGTATTAGCAAAAATCGAAGAAAGTCGCAAAAATCTATGGGCACAAATGGGTTAATGAAAGCTCGAATAATTACTCGAAAATTGAGCATAAGAATCATCGCTATTAATTATTTATTTTTGCGTTTAATTCTGTGTACAAGCAGCAGGTAGTTTTCCGACTTTGATTTTGTGCATAATTAATGTATTCTCCTGCAAAATTTCCATGTTTGCTTAGTACTTGTTTCTCCAATTTTCACGTAGGATATTACAGTAGAGGGAAAATATATGAATTAATTCTAAAAAATGGGCCAGAAAAATTCCAAGTAATTTCGACTCTCTGCACATACCCTCGCCTTATAAAGGGTTAAATAATTAATTATCAGTATACTTAAATTGAGGTATTATTAATTAGGCCAAATTAATAGTTTAAGAATTTGTACTTTTCAGCTGCGACAAAATAACTATGACGATGTTTATTTCACATATTGTTGCTACAAGATTCTTCTTCCTTCAAACGCCAAATAGTCTAATTTTTTATATGTATGTATACCGGGTGTCCCTGAAGGTAGTTAAAATACATACAAAGAAGCATTTTTCTGCATTGAAACGTTTGGTCGGAAATGAAAAATGTAGATAGTTTCAGCATGATAGGGCTCCAACCTATTTCGCAAATAATGTACGTAATTACCCAATTTTCATCTTTGACTCCCGATCGATTGGACAAGTTGAACTAGTCACTTTGCCAGCACGTTTATTAGGTTAATCAAGTATCGAATTTTGCTTTTGGGGACACCTCAAGGCACTCGTTTACGAGACTCCAATTGACACAGATGAGGGCCTCATTGCAAAACTTTAGTAACCGGTGCAACCGTTCGTGGAACACCTGGCATTTTCGAAAGGGTACGCCAATCACTTGCTACACGCTACCAGCACTTTAGAGCATTTACAGTAGAGCTTTTTCATTTCTTTTGCGTTTGCTATACTTACACCTACACTTTTTATTTCTAACCCCACACTGCTAATCTGCTATACAAAAAATGCTCCTTTATATGCATTTTATTCTTAAATTTTGGCCTAGGAATTCAGTTACACCCTGTATATGTATATATGTATCTTTGGTGCACCCCTCTGGAAATGATCCTGCCGGCGCCCTTGGGCACCACCTGACGGACTGCTCTTTTTTTTTTTTTTTTTTTTTTTTTTTTTTTGCCATTCCCAAGCTGCAGTGAAATAATTGCACACCTGTTATCCGGTTATACCAAGTAAGAATCTCACGGTAGACGGATAGGCGTGGACTCTGTAGACAACAACTATGTGGATATTGGCAAACGTGCCATTTATACTTGACGCGTTATTTTTATTTGTTCGTTTTTGTAAATTTTGTAAACATAATTCCATTAAGCAAGATTTTTGGTGCCCAATTAATTAAGACGTCCGCCCTCTCTTAATTCCCACATATGTATGTACAGGGCCGTAGCACTGGGGGCGCTATGGACGGCTCAACCCCCCCCCTCCTCCTGAACAAACTCAAGCCTCCCCTTGAGCAAAATTAACAGACACCAGGTACACATATGGGGGGGAATGAATTTGAAATTTTTACTGTATCTGTCCCTGTACATAAAAACCAGTGGCGGTTCCAGGGGGGGGGGTCATGACCCCCCCCATATGGTCTTCGACTAAGGGGCCTAGATTAACCATCCCCCCTTAAAAAAAGAGGGCCCAAGTCGAGATCGGACAAGGGCCCAAAATAGGGGCCTAGATTAACCATCTCCCGCCCCCCCCCAAAAAAAAGAGGGCCCAAGTCGAGCTTGGACAAGGGACCAAAATTCAGAAAGGCCTTGATCATATGTATACATACCACATTGTGCTGCTGAAAGAGAATTTCTCTTTAGAAGACCATTGGTCTTACTAGTTTATTTTATAATAATACTAAAGTATGCACACAATATTCTATGTGCTCAGACGTTCCTCCGTTGCATGCCGTTTTGTAAATATGTGCGCTAATCCATATCCATGGAGAGCAAGGGAAGGGGGAGTCACAACGAGCCTGATTAAGGTGTGGCGGCCGCCGCGCCTGCGATCGGTGCGTTCCCGACCACCAATCTGATCCTTCAACGGCCACCACATCGAACAAGCTTCCGCGCATCTCTTCGCGCATCCTGTGAGGAGCGCTAGCGGCTACTCCCACGATAGCAGAGCCAGGGAATCTGGCAACGCTGATGTGCGGTCCGGCAGTATAAAAGGAAGTGTGTTCACGCATGGTTCGCAGCAGTATTATTATTATTATTATCGCGTTGCTGTTGTTGCTACCAGAACTCTATGTTAATTGTACCGCTGGATGTAAATTGACCGTATCGTGCAGAGCTTGTATGCTCGACTTAAGTCTGAATAAAATGCTGTTAAGTTTTTTACTAGATGGTATTTGTATTCAACGGATGTTACACTCGACGTATTCTCAGGGACTGATTTACGGTGGGGCATTCGGGGCACGTGCCCTGGGCCCCCGACTTTTAGGGGCCCCCAAAACTTCCTTTTATGTAATCATAATATTTAATAGCTACTAAAATTACCTCTCAAGAGAAAAATTTCTGATTACTTCATCCAGATAACATCCAAATTAATCCCGTGTTTAATTATTATATGCAAGATTTCTTGTAAAGTTTTAAACTGTATCTTCATGATGAGTTCTTTTACAAAATTTAAGTTGAATTCATCACAAATATTCAAAATTTTTAATTTAATGTAACTTGTAACGCAAACAATTATGCATTCGATTCGACATTCAATAAATTCGATATTCGCAAATTCGTTCGGATACCTCACAGGGTGTCTACCGCTCCGGAAAATCCGGAAAGTCTGGAAAAAGCCGGGAAATTGGAAAATGGGTCCGGAAAGTCCGGAAAAAACCGGGAAATTGGATAGTAGGTCCGGAAAATTCACCAAAAGAATCATTTTTTCTTTTTTTTCTCGTGCCTTTTTTTTTTTACCCTTTCTCTCTAATTGTCAGACTCGAAACCGAAAGCAACTGCAACGCATTTTTCGGACCGCAAAAGCATCAAGCAAGTGACGTGTTTATATGAGGGAAAAATGGGGTCCCCATCAATCTTGACGGGAGGGTAAAAGACAAAATTGCTTACTTTGTAACTTATGGTTTAGGACCGTATTTCCAAGAACAGTTAGTTAATTCTATCAGAAAGTGCGACTACTTCTGTTTCTCAATGGATGAAAGCTTAATCCTGTATACTTCAGTTAAAATTGATTTCAAGAATTTGTTCAAAATATGCAAATATAAAGACAAGGGAGGGGGCATTGTGCAATTTCTCAAAGTAAAATGCAGTGGTCAGGAATTTTTTTTCCCGGGACCTCCCAAAAGTCAGGAAAAAGTCCGGAAATTGACTTTCAGAAATTTGGTAGACACCCTGCCTCAGCATGCTCCTCCTTTTATCTTTTCAAAGGTGTGTGACGGCTGTAAATACCCATAAAAACAAGTAAATAAAAAACTTTGTAAAAAACACACATAAGAAGTTATAGGTAAGAAGATACGCACGTTTCGGTCAAAAATTGTTTTGACCTTCATCAGTCCAAGCCCTTCGTCGCAAGGAACACAGGGAACTGAAAAGAGATAAACAAGCAAGCAAGTGTCCACAAGGGGCTTTTTCCCTCTCCGTGGTTTTGTTTCGACTTTTCTTTGCCCCTTGTGGCAACTTGCTTGCTTGTTTATCTCTTTTCAGTTCCCTGTGTTCCTTGCGACGAAGGGCTTGGACTGATGAAGGTCAAAACAATTTTTGACCGAAACGTGCGTATCTTCTTACCTATAACTTCTTATGTGTGGTTTTTACAAAGATTTTATTTACTTTATCGTTTAACGCCAGTAATTTGAGTGTTTTTTACCCATAAAAACATTTCAAAATCGAAAAATTCATATAAGTGGTATCTGTCGTGACATTTTACTGATTTGTAAATGTTTACGTATGGTTAACTTAGGAATGATAATTGGTTTTAGCTTAATTTAATTTAGTAATATTCTGCAGGAAATTTTTGTGCAGGGGCCCCAAAAAGTATCTGTGCCCTGGGCCCCCAAGTGTGTAGATCGGTCCCTGCGTATTCTTAATTTTTATCTATAGTAAGGAGCTGATAGCACGCTCCTCCACAAAGGTAAAGGTGGAAGGGGTAGTTGCCCCAAACCCATAATAAAAGAAAACTCAAAATGAAAAAATTGTTTATAGGAAAATGTGTGAATTGTGTGTGCGTAATTTATTACTTTCGTATTCGAACCCCCCCCCCTTTTCAAAAAGCCTTCCTCGTCTTGAAAAGCAGTCTAAGGGGAGCACCTATGTTTGTAAATAATTAATTTATGAAATCCAAATCTACCGTAACAGCTACAAGATCATAAAAATTATAGAGAAGGAAAGGGGGGGGGGTCACGAGTGATGGGATCATATCTAAACAGGGCCGGATTACCCATTGAGTATGCTTCCGCGTATGGGCTATGGGCTCCTACGAGGCCTGCGTTACAATTTAGAAATTATTATCAAACGTCATTAAAGCTGCTTTAGTGTTAATATTTTTACAGCATTTGTAACTCCGAGAAAATAATTCTGATTAGTTAGCTACTTTGTACAAAATAAAAAATTTCCGGCATTGTTAGCCACTACACTTCTTAATTGAAATTTCAATGAATATGTGCTAGAAAGTTTGAAGCTGACTAATTAGCTTGAAGTTTTATGTGCACGTTTCATTGATGTCCTGCATTAGACAGATAATTGTGATATATTTTGAAATTCAATAAAGTAATGGCAATTTTTAGCACTACGTCTACTCGAAACTCGAAAGGGCTATGGTAATCATAAGAAGGCTTTTAAATAAAAAAATTTTCGTAACCCTGTCATCACACTCCATGATTATAAGCTTTTAATTATGAAATTTGTTCCATAGAAGAAATTTTTTTCCCTTTGAAATTATCTGGAAGCAAGCAGCTCTGTAAAATTTAAATATGGGATGATACACTGCACATTAGCGACAAAAACCCTGTGTTCTGTAAAACATTTTTCTCTCTGAAAACTTATGCTTCCTTTCAGTGTCCAAAAAAATTCTAAAAGAAATCGCATTTTCAACTAAGCGCTAAGCAGGTGTTTTCCATTGACGAAACACCAATCCATTAATTAGTAGTGGCATATCTTTTTAAGTTTAAAGATGGGTATAGTGAAGGGGTCAAGAACCATTATAAATTCTTAGTGATGCCTGTTCCTGGCATGAAAGCTATTAGTTTACCAGGGAGTTGCCGACACCCTCAAAAGCCATTTTTCAGTTCCATTATGTGTTTCACAAATGAACAGCATGTGGATTTGTTTGGAAAAGCAAACACTTCTTGCATCTGCTTTCTGGTGAAGAACTCTCGTTGGGACTCCAGAGGTAGCAGACATAAACTATTGTTCCATATTAAACCCAGACAAAGTAAAAGGTTTAGTGTCGCCAATTTCGGTATTTCGGATACAAGGAACTAAACTTGAAACATATGCGAAGATTGATTGGAAATATGAGCAGTCGCCGGAATTTCCTTATGTGTCGAAGACAAAGCACAAACGGGACAAACAAGTCTGCATCTTCAAGACTCGAAAGTTGTAAGAAAACGCCAATCCGACTATTTAAAGCTAGCAGCTCCACCCGCAGTGGACAAGGAGAAAAGCGAAAAGGGGAAAAAAACAATATACGTCCCCTGCCCTGAAGATCCTAAGAACTCCACACAGGTCTCTGGAGTGGAATATCCGGATGAGCAAATATTTTAAAAACCACAAACATAGTGGACTATACTATAGAAGTGCAATAACTGATCGCTTACCTAACGAGATTACACAGTAAAGACTAAATGGAGAAAGATACGGTAAATACATATTTATATATATTATAATTTTATTTATTAAAAAGATAAAATTTCCTGCTTTGATTAATTTTTTTAAAATAAAAAATGTATATTTTATATTATAGTAATTTTTCAATGGCACAGAAAAACAAATGTTTTTAAAGTTTTAATACGAGTCTGCTCCATATACAAGACAATAGTTTATTATTAACTTAATTAAAAATAAAGATAATTTGATGAATATTTTAATTACATGAAGATAAATTATATTATGTGTAACTTTACAGTTTTAATTTTTTGAATAACTTTAAGATTTTTGAAAAGTAATTTTAAAGTAGGAATTTCTAATTTTAAATTAAGAATTTTAAAATGACTGTAAAATAACGTTAATTGTCACTATCATCTGTGAGCTTGGATATGAAATAACGTTTAAAAGTCTAACAAGTAAATCAATTAAATTAAATTGATTTTATCTGATAATACTTGATCAACAAATGTCGTTTGTCCTAAATGTATTCCAAAACATTCTCAATGGAATTAAAATGTTAACGCGTACTTGGAGCTGATACTTATTTTTCAATATTTATCTTTCTTCTGAAACGATTTTTTTTCTCTGTGATGCGTGTTTATAAAAAAAAAATAATAATAATTCCCCACAAAGATTCTTAAAGAAATATTCATGTTAAATATTTCTATATAGTTTAATGTTTCATATATCTTTCATACCAGTAATCCATTTTATTTATTTGCGGCTTTGTGCGTGTTGGTGTGGAAGGATGGTCGATTAATATGCTTCATGATTTGGAATAATAACAATTACTGATATAAATTTTATGAGAAATTTTTCCTCTGGAAAAATATTTTCAAAAGTTTCGTGCAGGATTAAAAGTACTGCCGACAATTTGAAAAAAGTAATATAAAAAAATACTGGATAAAATTAATAAAAATTAGGTTGTTTTGAGTGGTTACGGAAAAATCTATTTTGAGAAAAATTCATTTAGTAACATGTTGTGTAGTTGAAACAGGTGTCATTGTCTTCTTTTTAAAATGCTTATTTAAAAAATTATCTAACTTTCAGATTTATGCTTATTCCCCTTGGGTGATTTAATTAACTTTTTATAATATTACTTTTTTTATTATGGGGTGTCCAACTTGTGAATTTCAACAGTCATGGTAATTTATCACTGTTCTTTTTTTAATCTTTTACCTTTATTTATTTTTATGTGTACAACATTTTTACTCTTTCCTATTTCAAACAATTTTTTTTATGTATATTCTCCAATTGATTTGAAACAATAACAGTGGCCGGGTGCTTAACCCTCCAAGCGGCTGAGACGTAAAATTCCTTCATTTGTAAGAGTTGTTCAAAGCGGCTGAGACATAATTTTCTGCTCCCTTTTTTCTGCTTCGAAAGCGGCTGTGACATAAAATCCCGTTACTGCTTACCCCCACTCGCCAAAACACCTGTGACACTTAGATTAATGGATTGCAAAGGAGGGGAGAGCGCACAATGGCCAAGACACACCTCCGATACTTTAATTGTAGCACCCCACAAAATTATTTACAGATGTGGTGACCATGCCTTTTCTAACTAAAGAAGAGAGAAGCCGAATGCTTTCGGTATTTTTTCAGATAAGTAATCTTTCGAACCGGAGTCCCTTCTAAGCATGGTTGGGCACGGGAAATAAGTTTGAATATTTCGTATTCTTCAAAGACCTCCAGGATACTTTTTCATTTATAATAACTTTAAATTTTTAATTAAAATAACGAATTTTGAGTAAATATTTTACTTCTTTCAAATGTTACTTGAAAAGGAAAAGGTGTTGCCTCGAATACAACAAAACATTTGGCATATAAAAAAAATATTTTATTAGAAGAGACCGATTTAACATATATGGGGTCTTGGGCACGCATGCTTACGGATGAAGAGGGGGTTTAAAGAAATGTAGTGCATATTATTATTTAAATTAATTCAAATTTACATGTCATAAACCACTCCTGTATAAATATTAACTCTGTAATTATCCTATTATATAGTTACGCTGATACGTGACTCACTCGCTAACAAATCCGGTCCGGCCCCTTCCAAACAAAACTTTTACCATCATTAATCCAAACAGATTAAAAAGTTACTGTGTAAAAATTTAATGAAATTCACACAGTTCGTGCGATCGGCTTGAAAATTTTCATAATTATGTAAAAAAAATATTAAAAAAAGATCTGCGCTATTTTAAAAATCTGAAAATCCACCCGTTCTCTCATTTTTAAGCAATTTTTTGCTATTTTCAGCTTCATTTTATTGCGCATTTAATCGCGTTAAGTTTCTAGTAAAATGAAAATCAAACGTCAATAACAGAGGACTAAATTACAAGACAGTCGGAACACGTACTCAACTTCCCTCACTATTTTTAGGAGAGTCCAATGTCACTTAGGTTAAATGTTTATCTTACATTTCATTGTTTACATCAAGAATACTTACTATAAGGACGTTTTGGCAACCAACTATGTTTCCGGACTATTATTTTTCCCATTCCAATTTTAATGAACTAACGCATTATGTAGAAGCTGCCTGGTGTTATAAAATAAAGACAACTTTTACATAATGCATTAGTTCATTAAAATTGGAATGATAAAAATAATATTCTTGAAACATAGTTAGAAGCCAAAACGTCCTTATAGTATTTTTCATGTAAACAATGAAATGTAAGGTAAATATTTAAGCAAAGTGACACTGGGCCCTCCTAAAAATAGTGAGGAAAGTTGAGTATGTGTCCAGACTGTATTGCTGTAAACTAGTCCTCAGTTATTGATGTTTCAGTTTGATTTTACTAGAAAAGTCACACGATTAAATGCGCGATCAAATTTATCAGTAACGCTCTATCCCGTCCTAAAGATTAAAACAAAATTAAAATAACTAGTTGAAAAGAACAGTGAAAGAAGATAAAGATAAAATAAATAGTGAAAGAACTAGTGAATAACAGTGAAAGAAGAAGTAAGATAAAATAAAATTAAATCCCAGTTGGATTCAGTGGTGATGATTCCCTTTCTGTGATCTGTGGGTCTCGGTCCCACCATGGCCCATTGCACAAGGGACTGGAAATGGTAGATGCCTGAAGAGTAAATGTCGAGGGTTCTGGACTACCGCGCGGCTGTCTCTCTAACGGTGTAGGGTTTCGGGAGGTTTCGTTAGATGTCTCGTGAAGACGCGGAAGAACACCTGAAAAAATCCTCTGACCAAGGCATTCCGACTTGGCAAATACCCTGAGTGCAGGCTTGCAATAAATGCACTACATTACACTCTATGATCTGTGTGGTTTCCCTGCTCACCTAGCATGGGTCTTTGAATAATCTGCCGGTTTAGCGGAGTGTTCAAAGATCCACGCTAAGAAATTACACATGTAAGAGAAGAGGAATCTTCTCAAAAACGTCTTTTCAATAATGAATGATGAGAGCAACCATCCTAAACCTGGTTGCAGACGATAAGAATTATTTAATCAAAATTTTAAATTTAAGAAGATCCATTTTTCTTACAAAATTTCTCGCATATTGCCTCCTGCGTTGAAACTTTTCAGGATCCTCCACTGTCTTAGTTTTACCCTAACTACAACATCTTTCCAGAAAAACTAACTTCCCACATTGAACTGCAAGATTTTTTGTTGTTGTTTTGGTGTTATGTGGTGTGTGTGTGTGTCAGTTCATTTATGTAAATATGTATACATGCTAGAAAAACTTTTCAACCTTTAAAGAATTATAGAAATTGTTACGTAAAGAAATACACAGAAATAGACCAATTTGTATAAGGCCAAAATTTTCATCTTAGATTTCGAGGCATTTAAATTTATACCGGATCAGATCGAAAGCGTCAGTTTGTCATCGATTTATTATTTTATTATTGCTGCTTTTAATTGAACAATACGAATTTTAATTTCTATTTTTATTCTATATTAGCTGATGTACCCGCTCATCACACGGGAATAGAGATTACTTTAACAATTGGTTAAACTAAGCTGCCAAATAGACGAAAAAGTAAATAAATAAAATTTCCAATTACCTAAATTTAAAAATAAAGATTAATTTTAGTGTAACTGTTTAAAATATGAAGTTCAAATCGAAGCACTGTTGCAAATCAAAGCCATGATATATAAACACATGGAGAGAGAGGTGGGGATTTTCGTTTGATTATTTTGAGAAATCGCAAAATTATTAAATGTTTAATTCGAATTTCAAGTAATTTATTTTTACATATACATAACATGTTATAACTAGCTGCGTATCAGTTCTTCACGACGAAGAAAGTAATGATTTTTTTTTTTTACACATGCATTTTAAATTATTCCAGCTATACGGAAACTGAAAAAATGCAGAAAACTTTTACTCGAACCTAGCGTTATGGATATTAAAATATGCTGTCATAGTCTCAATTGTCACACGATGACCCAAAAGCTATATTGGCAGTGTTAACGATCGGGTGACAACCCTTTCTTCTTTCAATACACATAAATTAGAAAAATGTTTTAGTTAATTAATTTAATTTTTCCTAGTCATCCTAAAATAAATTTTTAAGGAGTTGTAATAACCTGGTGTGCAGAAAGTGAAAGGATTCGTTTTCACATCTCGGCTGATCAAAAACCGCTATATGTACATGGCGCAAACGTGAACGATAAATCTGTGGATCTGCAGCTCCTCCAGCTGTATATAGGCTGGTATACGGATGAGAGTTGCGGATCCGAAAATAACATCCTTTTGGGTGATGCCCTACACTATAAAAAAATTTGTGGATTACTTAGAAATCTCTTTGAAACAAAGATGCTATAACTTTTCATAGTATTGCTGCAAAATAAAGTCATGTAAATCAATTGGCAAACATGGCTTTATTTAGTAGTAATACTAAGAAAAGTTATGGCATCATACTAAAAAAATCTGGAGTGCCTCCACTCGACTTTCCGAAGACTTGCGATTAGATCATTACCAAGCATTTAAATAAATTTTAATCGATGAATCATTCAAACATATATACCAAATTGAAACTCAATCGAATGCACCATTTAAACGCTAGCATACTTTCAAGACTTTCTCCCCATATACTATAATGTCAAAGAAATCTTTGACGTAGCTCTGTAGAAAAACTATAAGTCCTATATACACCAAAATCAATACCGGTCTTGCGACGGTGGTTTATCACATGTATGTCCAATTTGAGCTCAATCGAATGATCCGTTTAGGAGCTATCGAAGTTCGTTCACACACGCATACACACACACACATATCTCGTAAAAACAGAATTGAATTCAGAAGACCTCAAAACGTGTAAATACATCAAAGTCTCGAAGTCGAATTTTTTCAGGATTGCAATACTTTCCTTACATGGTACATGTTCGGAAAGTAACAAGTAATGGAATCATTGTTTCCTAGAGATTTCTTGGTAATCAACTGCTTTTTTTTTTTTTTTAAGAGTGTAAATTGTAGGGAAAAAAAGATTCTCGACGATCCCCAAGTCTGGCATAATAGCTATAAATCAGTCCCGCACTGCTAAGCTGTCAGTATTCGGCTATTTAAAAAAAAATATATATATATCAAATTATTAAGCAGAAAGGCTTAATTTAAAATGCAGACTTTTTCTAAGAAGAAAAGCGTTCCAAATGAATTAAAAGGTTAACTCTAACAAATTATATGTCATAATCTAAATAGGTTTGCAAATTTTTGCGATTTTAAATCGTTTGAAATAGCTTCTCGAAATTATTAAACTTCTACTTCTTAGAATATTAAAACGAATAAATTGTTTTCGCCTAAATAAAGCATTGATATAAGGATTAATATATATTAAGCATTTCAGTGGTCCAGTTCCGAAGGATTTTTTTTTTTTTTTTTTTTTTTTTTAGATTACATGTGGGAATGGCGCCAGTTGTACGTTATACATTTAAAATTGACAAAAATTTGTACTCATGTTTTTTTTAACCATTACCGTTGACAAATTAACAGCGCTTCGCTTTTGATTACTCCCTCTAACTGCATAAAGATGAGCAAAATGATAGAGAGAAGACGTAGGCGACCTTAAAATTTTGAAAATCCACCCGTTTCCCCCAAAAAACTAAAATTCAGAGCCTTATTATCGCATGGGAAAATCGGGATTTTGTAAAGGGCCCTCAATTTCAAATGTTCTGAAATTGTCTTCTTTTATATCAAAATTTTTTGAAAAAAAAAAAAAATCATGGATCGGGGCCCCCAAAATTCATCAATGTCCGGGGCCCCTGTTGGTCATAATCAGGCCCTGCTTAAATTTAGCAATTTAAGTCGCTAAAATTATTAAATATAGATAATTTAAATTGAATTAAATTCGTTCAATTCAATTTAAGTCAATGCGCCAGTGGGTCCTAATCTTGCGCGCAAAACTTGGTATAAGCGCTCAAATAATTTCATTCATTCAAATAATTCAATAAGCATTCAAATAATACAATATATTCACATAAAAACGATCCAAAAGAATTACTTTCAATAAACTTCTGCTGCAGGAATTTATGAAACTTCAAATTTCCGTCAAAATCGAAAATTTTCAGATTTTGGTCTTATAAATCTAAAAGCGCATTCAATTTGCGTCAACTATACATGCATTTTTTAATAAGTTCTAATACATGTCTTTCAAAGGACACCTCTTTTGCCTTAGCAACTTGAAGGTGCAAGCTATGGTTAAGCCTTAAAAATGGCAAAAAAGAAAAAAGAAAAGAAAATGTGTGTTTTTGTGACCTGCAGTGACTTTGCGTCGATAACGTGCCACAGATTTCTCATATATTTCATGAAGTTCTATCGTCTAACATTATAGATGTTAAATAAATATCATGGCAAGTTGCCCCCAAAGAGTTTTTGACCACAGCATTTTCTATGTCTGAGAAAAACGCCCACTTTTGTGTGCTGCACGGACATTTTTACAGGCCCGTAGCCAAAGGGGTGCCAGGTGGGGCTGAACCCCACCCCCCCTAGAAAATTTCACATAAAAAAAGTTTAATGCAGACGCTTTGAAAAATTTTTGTATATAAGGTAAAGTTATCAAAGTTTTATATCAAAGTTTTATATCAAAGTTTTACATATCAAAGTTTTATATATCAAAGTTTTATATATACAAAGTTTTTCTTTGTAATACTATGATCCAAAGATGACAACTTTAAATCCATTCTGTTTAAGCCAAGGAACTTTTACTTCTTGGAAGCCGTTTGGACTTTTCAGAATTTATTTAATTATAAACTTATGCTATTATTTAATGAAGAGAAATATAGATAAAAATGTTATCATTCAAAAAAATATAGGATGCCACCCCACTTAAGTTAGGGTGCCCCTCCCCCCTGAAAAAAAGAGGGTGCCCCCCCTGAATAGAAAATCTGGCTACTGGTCTGATTTTTTAGTGGGCCATAAAAGATGAACAACTTCACTTTGAGACAAAATATTCTGGATTTGCTACATTAATAAGATTAATAACAACTGGGAATTTTTTGGTAAAAATCTCAGATGGCATGAATCCTAGGTGTGTTACTTTCTCAGATTCGTGCTCTTAATTTTTCTTGGAATTTTTTCGCATATGCAGAACATAAATAAAGGTCTTTAAAAACGTTTATTATCTGACAAAGATTAATATAGATATTTCATTTAACAAATTTACTAAACAAGTCCTTTAAATGAAGCATCGAAGAATTTTTAATTTTTATTTTTCTCGTACGCTTGAGATAATTTAAATGAAAGCTTTATTACCCTACACTCAAGTACATTATACTCTCTCTCATAGGCGCACCCACGGAGGGGGCTATGGGGGCTCAAGCCCCCCCTAAAATTGGAAAGTTAGAATTGAAAAGCATTAAAAATTGGGAATTGTCACAAATGATTTATTTGTTTTCGTTTTTAAAATTGCCTTCAAATTATTTCTAAAATACCTTTTACAAAAAAAAGATGATAGTTCTTAAGTAAAAACTTACAGTTAGTATATGAAACACAATTAATCTCGGCTATAACATAACTGAAATGAGCGGATAATTATTTGACTCTATAATGATTTACATTGCTCGTGAGCTTGTGTTCTATGGGCAAGTAGTCTAGTACCAAATATTTTGATGATATAACTATAATCGAGGTCACTATAATCGAGTTCAGCAGTATTTGAAGCCCAGCCCCCCTTAAACTAAAATCCTGGGTGCGCCACTGCTCTCTCTCTCTCTTTTTTTTAACTGTCATATTTTTTTGCATTACAACTTCAAAAATGATCGAGTGAAAGCCAAATTTCCTATTTCTCTTTCCTAACTAACTGTATAAACTTTTATGAAAAAATGCACAGTTCGAAAAAAATATAAGAAATAATAATAATTCTATGGAACACTTTGCACATTTTATGAAGGGCAGCGTCTTATATAAGGTTCAGGTGAATGGGATATATCTGACATTGGACACTTTATTGAAAATATGTACACGGGGTCTTATCGCATGAGCAAATCGGGGCTGTGTCCAGAGTCTCATCTTGAAAGGGGCCCATTATATATATTATTTTTCGTTCATTTCTATTAAAACTTTATAAAGAAATTTTTCAGATAAAGAAGTATAGTAAAAAGATCATCTCTAATTTTACTATTTTTAGAGCACAAGCGTCACTCTCACTACCTGCTCATTATGAGAGGGGGCAAAAAACAAAATATCTCTTTTTCCAATCTTCATCGGACAAAAATCTGGCTCTGGGTGAGTGTACATGTAAGCCACCGAGAAAAGAACTTTGGTTTCCTACAACGTTGCGTAGTTTCCCGAGTATTTAGGGGGGAAAGAGGTGAGGGAGACCAGTTGGTCAGATTCACCGGACATGTGCTCCTACAATACAAAGTAATTTATCAGGCGGTAGGTAGGCTGTCACGTCGGCAGTTTGTTAATTACCTTGTTCCCCACGCCTTCCATGCGGAAATGGGGGAAAGCAGGTTTTTCTTGTGCATTTTCGAGAGATACAGATCCCATACACTGGAACTTTTTTGAAGTTATCACTAGGCAAACTCCAGGCCGCTCGGAGGGTTAAGACCACTGAAAGTAGTAGATGGCTAAAGTGTAGAGATCTAGGGTTCTGGGCTACCACGTTGCTGTCGATCTAACGGTTTAGAGTTTTGGGTGATTTTCTCCAGTTGTAACGTGATTATGCTCTAGAACGCCTTCAAAAGTCCACACCTAAAGCATAATCCCCTTTAGATATATAACTCTCGTGTAGCTTTGCCTTAATCAATAACCTAATCTTGTAGCAATAACCATTATTGTAACAATAAACTCTAATTTTACTCTGAAAAGGTATTTGCAAAGACTTAGATACCGGGAGACCGGAATAGGCCAAAGCTGGGCCCGGATCCAGGCTCTTTGTCTTAAGGGAAGCCTAGTCTCATTCCCCACGCAATCGGAATAAGTGATGATCCGAATAATTTTTATCGTCAAATGTTATTTCCAGACACATTCTCAGAAAATTATCTGAAATGAAAAGACGAAATTTCGATTAAAAATTAATTTTATTATGGATTGTGTTTTTGTTGAATACATGTATCTGCATTGAATTCAATAAAAATCTCGCAGTTTGGGCAAGAGCCGAAGCTAGGGGCTGGCGAGGTTTGCCCCCCCCCCCGGGATGCAAGCGGAAAAAGGGGCGCACACTCAGCTAGAACACGAGAAGTTTAAATATAATTTCCGTTTTTGTTTTTCATTTTTTAAAAGCACTTTTGTAGGGGAGGATAGATAGAATCTTAGAAAAGTACAATGATTTAGGGTTGAGGGGGGGGGTGAATAGTTATTAAGTTGTTCAAAGTGTACGGGGCCCAGTTTTAACGAATTTCATAGATGGGGCCCATACTGGTCATAGATCGGGCCCTTCCTAGTTATCCGCCTCTTTGGGGCCTACATTTGCATAAGGGTCCAGGGCCTCAAGAAGTCTTCAGACGACCCTCGTCATTCGGAGTGACCCCCCCTAAACTGACAGTCTGGAACCGCCCCTGTGAACAGCCTGTATAGCCCAGTAGAAAAGCTCTATTAATCTAGCATTAAGCTGTATATTTTAATGGTTAAAAAGAAACTGAACTACAGAAATTGTTTGGTAGAAAAAAATCCTAACTAATCTTTCTAATGCATTTTAAATTACATGCATAACTTACTTATGTAATTTAAAATGCATCTAATTTTAAATTATATAAGTTTTATATATCTGGTGTTCGTAAATATTAGTGGTGCAGTCGACGATGGATTCCCTTGCTTTACTCTTTCAGATTGTGCTCCCCCCACTTTTTCAAGTAAGACACTCCGACTCCTTTTCAATGTATTTAAAGTCTCGTTGTCTAATTATACGTCAGAAAAGTGGGGTGGCTATTCCGACCGCCGGTGCTATTGGGCCAAAAGCAGTTCTATAGTGTATATTTAAATAATTAAACTAATAATGTACGGTAATTGCCGAATGAAACCCCGCGGCGTTTACGTGTTTAAAACTTCAAATTTGAGTGGGTGCTGTGCTTCTGCCGATGTTGCCCTTACGTGCGCAAAGAAATATTCCATGGGTATCATGAAGCAATTACAGCTTATCAAATTAGCGGTCTACAGAGGAGACCAGACAATTGTTTTCTGCGAATTTCGTGGTATTTATCCGATGTCTATATTTTCCCCCTTGTGTGTGTTAATCACGCTAAAGGAGCTTTTGGAAGTGTGACATTTTCCCCTTCCATATCAGGTTGAACAGATTCAGGTCTTATTCTCTGTCCGTAGATGAATCTTTCTAAACACATCCCCTACCCTACTCCTTTCATTGTAAAATCTACAGTGATTCTTTTCAATGCTGACGCTCTACCTTTGTTGCAATCACGGATGCAGTAGAGATCTAGAACATTGTTTTTCTTCCTTCCTTTTTTTTTTAAAGAACATAGTATGAAGGTCAGTCATTTTTTTTAAACAACATAGTTTGAGTACTACATATAAACACTTTTTTATTGGCTAAATATAAGTACATTCATATCATGCATGTAAGTACATTTTCATAATTTCTTACGTAAAATATATTTTTCTATTATGATTTCATTTCATTCATTTCACTTAAATGAAATGCCTTGCATCATGACTTTGGGCAAGATCTGGCAGCTTTCGTTCAGAGTAATGTCTCATGCATTTTAACTTAGTGCGGCGTTTCTGTGATATTTTAATATCTTTTGCAAGAGTTTTTTCGAGTGCGACATTTCTTCTGGAAATTATGGTTATCTGGAAATTTCTTCCGGAAATTATGACAATTTTGTCTAGTAAAATCAGTTTAAAATTTTTGACTTTATTTTTTTAGAAATGTTTAAGTGTTGTTTCATGTAAAAGGATGTTTCATAGTTTTTCTCAGACACGCTTCTAGAGTTTTAAATTCTTGGGTCTTTTAATCTTTACTTGGATTCTACCTTCAAGACATTACAAGAAAATTTCGCATGTGTTTCATAAAAACAAAAAATATGCACCTCTCATTATAACCCATCGTGGTTTACTTTTAGATAGATTGATTATTAAATAATAAATTTAACATGAAGTTGAAATACTATACTAGTGCTGCATCCACAATTTTAAGAGGGCTGTTCATAATCTGTAGAACAGGTGTCCCTAATATTAAGAAATATAAAAGGTAATAGGCATATCGCACCTTCTCGTTACGTTCAATATTTAATTCAGACAACACTGTCGTTTGACTGTCTTCCACAACAGTTGTGTCATATATATGTTAGACATCCGCAACTTTTCCCAGCCAATCGACGAAAATTCTTGGACCCTGGTAGAGCCCAAAAGAGCTAGCTGTTCAGATATTTCTCAAAAACATAGCAAAAATACAGGTTAGGATTCCTTAGAAAGTCCCCCACGGAGGGCATTCCCCATAGGCCCAGGACCCTTGTGAGTTAAGTGGCCTTAATACACAAACACAAACTGGAAAAAATTGGGCATTTTGTTCGACTTGCTCAATTCTTGCTACAGACCAACCACAGGCAAGCAAATGGAGTGGCTGTGGTGAAATCACAGATTTGCTCATTCCCTTTTCCAGTCGAACCAGTCAAGTGAAATAATTGAACAAAATGATTGCGTGAATTGAAGATTGATACTGATCCACTCTTCTACAGGTACTGCGAGGAAACAATCACTGCTTTTTTAGTCCAAAAACTTTTGAAGTTTGTATTTGGTGAAAATTTAGCATAATCATATAGCTTGTATAAAGGTGGCGAAAAGTTAGTTTGATAGTTCTTAATTATTGCCAAGATTGGCATTTGGAAAAGTTTTCACTTTACTGATTGAAAAAAAATAAAAGCAAAAACCAGAGAATTCTTGGAAAGGGTATCTAGGAAACAAAAATTTTTTATAATAGTGATCGATATAAAGCCTGTAGATGCAGATTTAATACCTTAGAAATTTAGAATACTCCTAAAGATTTCGAAAAGTATGTCTCTCAGCATTGCATCTCCATATCAATCCCCCAATTTTCAATCGTGCTGAGACAAACAATCAAAACAAGCTTTTCGGCAAGCTAAGTAGAAAAAGACTTACTTAAAATTTCTTTATCAATGCAAAATCCTGTAAGTATATCCTTAAAAATGAGATATGCATTTCATCTTGTCAAACGCACTCTTAGATTGTCTTTCCACTTTCCAAATGGTTGAAAGGGAAAAAAGAAATTCATAAAAAAAGGATTAGAAAAGAAATTAAAAAGGAAAGTTCCAGTCATTTTGACACTGACATGTAGAAAATTATGCTTTTCTTGAGCACCTTCCGCACATTCTAAGAAATAGTCACTGCCTTTTATTCTGAAAACATTCATCTAATTTTATAAGGTATTAATTTTTTTTTATTTAATTAGAAGAACACTGATTCCATTACAATACAAAGATTCCCTAATGAATAACACAAATTCTGTTATAAGTATCTGATATTTTTCCTTTACTATATATATATTCAAGGTCTAAGTGTAGGAATTTTCTAATAATCTTGATGGAAAATTTTGGGGTTGCGTAATATTCGGGCAAATATACGGTAGGTTAAAAATACTGCTGTAAGAAATATCCCAGTAAAATAGTTTATCAACCTGTTACAATTTTCTTTTGTGGTTTTCATGTTACAGTATCATTCATATTATTGTTCTACTTATTTATCTATATCTTTTAAACATTAGATTCTATCATTTGCAAGTTTTCCCTTAAGTTAGAGGTAAGAGTAAAGTTCTCCATGCAACATGAAGCAACAACAATAATAATAAAAAGTATAGCTCCACATTCGATTACAGGCCTGGACCAAAGACCAGAGACTGGCCTTATTCCACCCCCTCCCCCTATCTACACACATCACCCTTTTTTTTCCCCTGGTGTGTGCGCGTGTGCTGCATTAAAATTGCACTATTATTTCTTATTCATACTCTTTTTAGAATGTAGTTTAACCTGCAAATATGGGGAATAATTATGTTAACTGTTCTATAAATCCAAACTACACTTTCTTTATAAAATTATGTTACTTCAAACTCACAAGAATTAAGTATCATATGAATGCATTCAGTTTCATACTAAAAGAGCTAAACTTTAGGATTACTAGTAATGGCTACATTTGACTCATGTTTTTTAAAAGAAAAGCTCCTTATAGTACAAATAAAATTTCCATCCAGTTACACCCCTCCCAGTGAATACCAGGCTCTGAGGCAATTGTCCATCCTATCCCTGTCACTTGGAGGAAGCAGAGGAATATAATACAAATGCAAGTTCACACAATGACAATTTTACTAAACTTCTACGATACACGGTTTATCATAAATATGTTATTTTAAATTTTAAGTTACAATTAGCTGCACTCTTTTAAAATTTTGTAGGATAAAAAAATATATTCAATATATTTTTTCTAGTTTGTATTAGTTATAGTAATTAAAA